>OY748302.1:20177185-20273769 GCA_963556515.1 Nudaria mundana | reverse complement strand
GCATGGAATAAGTCTTTAACTCCTGTTACAGGAGGCTTACGGTACTACCATACTACCTGGGTGAGAACCCAGCTTCCTTCTGCCTGGAGTGGGCAGAGACCGGAACAGAGACGGTGTCTGCCGGCTTGCAGGAGTGGCGTATTTCACCGGGAAAGTATCTTATAAAATCCCTTAACCTATTACCCTTAATTACCACAGTATCTTCATAAAGATACACTAACGTTACCGACCAAGCGCACCAACCATATACCCTGTATTACTGAATAACATAGCACCTACAATAGACCTAAATTGTATCCTAGGCTAAAAGTACATTAAATCCTTGCAGAGGGGAACCCTCAGTTCCCCTATATTATCTTAGAAGGTTCTTACAATAAAAATATAGTGGCTTAAATGAATACTTTATTTCTATCCTTTGACATCCTAACATCAAAAATAATAAACATTACATGCCGCTCGAACTGGTTTGTTGGTATGTGCGAATATTTTCCCTGTCAGTAATCATTGCTTACTGAAAGGTTGGTCGGTGACGATACAAATACATAGTATTTATTAGTGTTAATTTGTTTTTCAAATAGATGTACTACACAAATACACACTCCTTGGTGAGTTGTTACTAAACAATGCTAGACATAAGCTTATACCTAACTAACCTACAAGTTGCAAAGGGTGCAAAGGGGCTCTACCAACATCTATAGGGCCCCAGCGACCTCACCTGCTAGTGGCGCACCTGCTGATAAACGGACGAGGCTCGTTAATTTACGGTACCTATGGAGTGGCTTCGGCCCCTACGTGGGTACCAGGTGGTACAACAGTGTTGGTCCGGGGGGGTACCACCGTGCAGCTGTGCTAAAGCCCCCCAAGTAACCCAGCCCAGGCTGGGTTGCGTTAGGGGTTCAGCAGCTGCACCGCCGGGCCCGGGGCGATGTATGGTGCAGCAGGCATGGGACCAGTGGGGGCGAAACGGAGTCTAGTGTGGGTGGTGTGGGTCGATTCGCCGGCCAGGGAGACCCTTAGCAACGGCGTTGCCGCGGCCGCCCGCAACACAGTCATGGGGCCCGCCTGGGGCCAACCACCCCAGGAGGCTGCCCCACATGTTGCGCATAATCCTGATGTCGGATCGCCGCTCCGGGTGGTAACCGGTGTGGGGTAGCGGCGGCCTTGCATCAGGGGGGTTTGGGAGCCCTTCCGTCCGGCGGGTCGGCTCCGACCTAACCACACGGTTCTAGACAAAGCTAGCCCCTACGCTTTGTCACTTACTGCTGCACCAAATGTCGCCCTGTCTTCACGCTTCTTCTTCAAAATCTACAATGGCAGTGCAACAAAAAAGAAATAAACGTTACACAGCGGCCCTAGGAAACCCCACAACTTCACATTTCGAGGTGGAGTTCACTAACGTCCGTGGACTCCATGCGAACCTCGATACCGTCCACCACCACCTTGAGACGGCACGGCCCGCTGTGATGTTCCTCACGGAGACACAAATACGCCGCCCTGACGACACGTCTTACCTGTGTTACCCCGGCTATGTCATCGAGGAACAATTTCGAGACAAAGCCGGGGTGTGCGTGTTCGTTAGGGCGGATGTTTGCTGCCGCCGGTTGCGCTGCCTAGAGAACCCCTCCAATTCCGTCCTTTGGCTGCACGTAGACCATGGCTCTATGAGCCAGATCTACGTGTGCGTCTACCGATCCCACACAGGGGATTCTGAGACAACAAAGCTCTTCCAGTACCTCAGCGAGACGGCTGATGAAGCGCAGGTGCGGTTCCCGAACGCTGACCTAGTGTTTCTGGGGGACTTCAATGGCCATCACATTGAATGGCTGGGGTCCCTCAAGACTGATCATGCGGGTAGAGCCGCCCATGCGTTCGCTCTCTCCCACGGTCTGACCCAGATGGTATGCGGGATCACCCGGATACCAGACAGGTCAGATCACGCGCCCGCTCTGCTGGATCTACTGCTGACGAGTCGCCCAGCCCAGTACTGTGTTTCGGTAGGAGCCCCACTGGGTAGTTCCGACCACTGTGTTGTTCACGCTGGCATGAAGGTGTCACCTCCTGCACGTCCTGTGCAAACGTCACGACGACTATGGCACTACTCGTCAGCGGATTGGGACGGTCTACGCGATTATTTTGCGTCCGTCCCCTGGAGCCAGCGCTGCTTTGTAGGAAAGGCTCCTTCGGATAGTGCTTCTGCTATTGCTGGCGAGATCAGTTTAGGGATGGATTATTACATCCCTTTCACTGATGTCGCCAGTATCCGCAGAGCCCGTCCCTGGTTCGGGCGAGATTGTGCCAAAGCTGTTCGACAAAAACAGTCGGCATATCGAGCCTGGATCAGGGCCCGGGCTGTGCGCGACCCAAACGCCACCTCAAAGCAGCGTACAACCGGGCCACAAAGTCGAGTAAGAGGGCCTTTAAGAGAGCGGATGCCCAGCGCGTCGCGCGGCTTGGTCAGGAGCTCACTTCCCATCCCACGGGCAGCCGTGGATTCTGGCAACTGGCCAAAGCCGTGCAATCTAACTTTTGTCAGCCCTCGCTGCCACCGCTGCGTTACCCAGATGGAACACTGGCTCACAAAGCCCAAGAGAAAGCGGATATGCTCGCAGACCTCTTTGCGGCTAATTCCCGGGTCGACGACCGTGGTCTGCAGCCCCCCGCCATCGCCAACTGTGGCCACACAATGCCTGATATTGTTATCAGGCAATGTGATGTACGGGCAGTGCTGCGGTCACTCGACACGCGGAAAGCCAGTGGCCCTGACGGCATTCCGGCGGTGGTGCTACGAAAATGTGCAGCTGAGTTGTCTCCAGTATTAACGCGTCTGTACCACCTGTCATACTCTTCAGGGCTCGTGCCGGAGGTCTGGAAGGAGGCGAACGTACAACCGATCCCCAAGAAAGGGGATCGGTCCGATCCAGGCAACTATCGACCCATAGCTGTCACCTCAGTCATTTGCAAGGTGCTTGAGCTCCTTATAAATAAGCAGCTCATGCAATTCCTAGAGGATCAGGACTCGCTAATCAATGATCGACAATACGGCTTCAGGCCAAAGCGATCAACGGGTGATCTTCTGGCATTCGTAACGCATGTCTGGGGTGGGGCTATGGAAAGGCACGGCGAGTCCTTGGCTATTAGCCTGGACATCGCCAAAGCCTTCGATAGGGTCTGGCATGCTTCGCTCCTTTCCAAGCTTCCGGCATATGGTCTACCTCCTCAACTGTGCAGCTGGATTGCCAGCTTTTTAAACGAGCGCCGAGTGCGGGTCCTCTGCGATGGCCAGGCTTCTCGCTTCTTGCAAGTGAATGCCGGGGTACCGCAGGGGTCCGTACTATCACCAACTCTCTTTCTTCTGCATATCAATGATATGCTATCCCTCGGGAACATTCATTGCTATGCAGATGACAGCACACTGCACGGGAGTTACTCGGTTCGTCCGACGGCGGGGCGATCTGAGATTGACGAGGAGAGACGACGACTCGTGGCTGATCTCGACCGTAACCTCGACAGTATCTCTCAATGGGGTACCGAGAACCTGGTCGAGTTCAATGCCCGCAAAACACAGGCGTGTGCATTTACTGCGAAGAAATCCCCTTTCCTTCCCCTACCCTCTCTTCAGAATGCATTATTACCAATGAAGGACAACCTTGATATCCTTGGCATAGACGTTCGTCGAGAGCTCAATAATAAAAACTACATCGAAAGATGTATAGGGCTAGCTTCGCGGAAACTAGGAATACTGAATAAGGTAAAGAGATTCTTTACACCGGACCAGAGGTGTCTGCTGTACAAGACGCAGATTAGACCCTGCGTCGAATACTGCTCTCACCTCTGGGACGGCTCCGCGAAGTATCTGCTGGACGCTCTCGACGCTATGCAGCGACGGGCTATCCGTATTATTGGTTGTCCGGAGGTAACGGGAAGCCTTGAGCCGCTAGCTCAGCGCCGAACAATAGCTTCCTTGGCCGCATTCTACCGTATTTACCACGGCGAGTGTTCTGAAGAGCTCTTCAATCTGATCCCACCCTCTTCCTTCCGATCCCGAACGACTCGTGCCGGGCAGAGATGCCACCCCCACACAGTGGATAGCATGTTCGCGAGAACCGAACGTTTTAAACGTTCGTTTCTCTGCCGAACGATAGTGGCCTGGAACGCCCTGCCTGTGCACGTGTTTCCTCCCACATATAATCCTGGGTTCTTTAAGCGGAGCGTGAAGAGGCACATCAGTAGGTCGTCAAGTTGAGGGCCACTCTCAATAGTAATGTGTGCTGTGAGAGTGGCCCACAATCGCTAGACGTCGTCACGACTTACCACCAGGCGGGCGGCGTCAATTTGGCGAACCAAATATAAAAAAAAAAAAAAAAAAAATAAAAAAAAAAAAAAAAAACAACTTTGGTGACATTCATACTTTTTTTTGTTGTTTTACATAATATTATTATTGGTACCTACTTATTATTGGTTGTTAGTATTGGTACCCTGTTTGTATTTTTTTTTGTTGTTGAACAGGAGATTGGGTAACTACCTATATGAATACAAATTTCTTTGTATTGTTTTCACTACATATCGAAATTAAGACTTGACTTTTTGTCAATAGTAATTTAACAATTAAATCTAAGTTTTCATTGAAAACGTACCTATACAATTACACAACCATAGATGTGTGTCACCATGACCAAACGTTGAACCTATTTTTATTTTCTAAATACTACTACTATGTACTATCTTTATTTTTTGTTTGTTCTATTGAAAGGTGTACCATATACAGGTCTCATTTGACAATTTACAAATGTTCTATATACAAGACATTAATTGTACCCTACTTATCTTTTTATCATTGTAACAATGTGTTTTTTTTGTTGTGTATTTCGATAACTGTGTATTATCATAACTTTTAACATGAGTGTACTACTTATGCGCATTTATTAACTTGTGTACAACTAGAAGAGGTCTTAAAGATACCCATGGTGAATTGTGTGTTGGTCGGTCACGCTAGGTATTTGAACCTATAATTTACTTTACTTACTTTACTTTACCTACGTTAGTTTTGTCCTACTGAAGGATGGAGGATATAAATAAAGGTGATCACACACCTTCAACTATAAATAAAGGTGATCACACACCTTCAACCATAAATAAGGGTAATCACACACCTTCAACCATAAATAAGGGTGAGCTCACACTTACAGGTGCCGAGACAACTATACACCCAGTGATTACTTGCGATGGATATTCAAATGTACATTCGTTAGGGTTGAAGTTTAATGGCAAGGGTTGTGTCATCGAATTTATTGAGCGTGTACAGGAGCTTTGTTTGTCGCGGGGTATATCAGACCAAAAGTTGTTGGCATCTGCTGCTGAATTATTTACAGAGGAGGCATTGTTCTGGTACCGAGGCATCAAGACGGAAGTCGCGTCCTGGGCTCAGCTAAAGAGTTTTATGCTCGACGAATACCTACCCTTCGACTTCGACCATCTATTTTTACAGGAAATCCGTTCTCGAACTCAAGGACCCGATGAAAACATTGTTACTTATTTAAGCATAATGCAGAATTATTTTTCGAGACTACGGTCTCCTATTACCGAAGCTGAGAAGTTAACTATAGTTACTTATAATATTAGGCCTTTCTATTCCACAAAGCTGGCACTACAGCAAGTCAGTACTTGGTCTGAGCTAAAGAAATATTGTCGTCTACTTGAACATGCAAAGTATAGGGCCGGTATGTTTATCGAACCACCGCGGCCACACGACAAAATGCTCGCACGCGACTTGGCTTACAAACCTAATAAGTCTGTACCATGTGCGGCAGTAAATAATACATTAATTAAGTTTTGCGTCCGTTGTCGTATTAACGGACATTCGCTTGGGGAATGTAAAGCGCCCAAGATATTAATTTGTTATAGGTGTGGGGAACGAGACTTCACTGCCTTAACTTGCCCTAAGTGTTCAACGAACACGAACACTTACAAACCTAATAAGTCTGCAACATGTGCGGCGGTAAGAAATACATTAATTAAGTTTTGCGTTCGTTGTCGTATTAACGGACATTCGCTAGAGGAATGTACGGCCCCCAAGATAGTGATTTGTTATAGATGTGGTAAACCAGACGTCACTGCCTCAACGTGCCCCAAGTGTTCAACGAAGCAACAACTACCGAGGAATACTAATTCAAAAAAACGTGTAGGCGTGAACCGGGGAAATCGTTCCACAGTTTCCAGTAGAACGTTTACCAATCGTACAAATTTTTTTTTTAATAATAATAATAAGTGTATTGCCCACAAAAGGCATAACACATCTCGCGGGCTCCCTATTAAGGACAAGCCCTTGGTTCACGTGATTGGCGGTTCTGATACTCGTCCCTTTTTACCCGTAACCATTAATAAAGCTAATTACGAAGGCCTGTTAGATTCAGGCTCTGAAATCTCAATTATTAATAATGTTATTTTAAGTGAACTCGCTAACATTGGGGTTCATGTATCTTATGATTTGGATACAATTACTGCTGCTAATGGTTCGTCTTCCCCCGTCACCGGTTATGTACTTTTACCGGTCACGGTGGGAGACAACACCAAGGTTGTAAAGTTTTACGTTATCCCTGGAGTTACTACGGCCCTACTACTGGGTATTAACTTCTGGAGAGCTTTCAATATTGCCCCTGAAATTGTATCAATGTGCAATGGGACCACTTTGGACACCAAAGTTTGATCATGTTTCGGAGGTGCGAGAGCTGCGCGATTTTGATTCTCTCTCCGAGCATCAAAGAAGGCAGGCGGAGCACATCGTGAGACAGTTAACTTCGGTGCTTCCTTATATTCATTTTTTTTGTTCTCTCTCTTGCCATTTACTATTTGAACTAGTGTTGGCATCTGCCACTACGGCTATCTAGCCGTAGTTGAGTAATCGTGTAGATTAGTCCGTAGGCCCCGATGCGTGGTCTCTTGACTGACCATGATGCCAAGGACGACCCACACCTTGTTAAACAGTGTGTACCTTACGTTAGGCTCCACCTAAAATTTCTACGTATTGTTGTTTGCATGTTAGGATTAGTGCTGTGTGTATTCACACTTAGTATTCCCGATTACAACCTTGACAAGGTTTTTTTTTCTCTTCAGATGTTTTTTTTTTGTTTGTGTATTAGGTTAAGTTAACATGTTAGGTTAGTTCGTGTGAATTAGTTCGTAGGCCTCGATGCGTGGCTCCTTATAGGGACCATGATGCCAAGGACAAGTCACCCTAGTTATTTCCTTCATCTTTACTTATCTGCTTAGGATTTTCCTATTCCTAATTTTTGTTTTACAGTGTTTAGTGCTGTATTGTTGTTGTTTTCTCCTTGTTTTAGGTCCTTAATTTAAGTACCGACGTGGGCGTCGGATCGAATTCCCTACGTGAATTCTTGCGTGGTTGGGGGGGTGTTGTAATGTTGTAATTTTTGTAGTGGCAGTGTTCCATTTTAGTTGGTTGAAATTTTCATAATAAAGCGACAACACTGGCTTTCTCCTGATTGGACGCTGGACCACGTGACTTGTGTGACAGCCATTTTATACAAGCGAGCTACGCTCGCATCACATATTTATATTACAATTTAATTTATTGTAATTTATTTCGAAGTTTGGTAAGTTTTAGATAAAATGTTGTTGTGCTAGCGTGAGTTAGCGTATGTACTGTATATTTTGACAGTGGGTTCTCGTTCCTTACAGGTTTGAGTTTGAACGCACACGTGTCTGGAGTTGTCTCACTAAATTTAAACAGGAATCTTTGCCTGATCTGGCCAGGATTGGCTAGAGACCGACTTACACGATACGCATGCATGCTTTGCATGTGTTAGCTGGATTTAATCGGGTGAAGCTTGGATATTCGCCTCCGAAAGGTATGTACACATAATATGTACGACGTGGTAGGCGCTTAGATAATAACAGTGGCCATAATGCATGGAATAAGTCTTTAACTCCTGTTACAGGAGGCTTACGGTACTACCATACTACCTGGGTGAGAACCCAGCTTCCTTCTGCCTGGAGTGGGCAGAGACCGGAACAGAGACGGTGTCTGCCGGCTTGCAGGAGTGGCGTATTTCACCGGGAAAGTATCTTATAAAATCCCTTAACCTATTACCCTTAATTACCACAGTATCTTCATAAAGATACACTAACGTTACCGACCAAGCGCACCAACCATATACCCTGTATTACTGAATAACATAGCACCTAGAATAGACCTAAATTGTATCCTAGGCTAAAAGTACATTAAATCCTTGCAGAGGGGAACCCTCAGTTCCCCTATATTATCTTAGAAGGTTCTTACAATAAAAATATAGTGGCTTAAATGAATACTTTATTTCTATCCTTTGACATCCTAACATCAAAAATAATAAACATTACACAGGCCACGGTCGTCGACCCAGGAATTAGCCGCAAAGAGGTCTGCGAGCATATCCGCTTTCTCTTGGGCTTTGTGAGCCAGTGTTCCATCTGGGTAACGCAGCGGTGGCAGCGAGGGCTGACAGAAGTTAGATTGCACGGCTTTGGCCAGTTGCCAGTATCAACGGCTGCCCGTGGGATGGGAAGTGAGCTCCTGCGAGATGCGCTGGGTATCCGCTGCTTTGAGGTGGCCCACGTTTGGGTCGCGCACAGCCCGAGCCCTGATCCAGGCGCGATATGCCGACTGTTTTTGTCGAACAGCTTTCGCCCGAACCAGGGACGGGCTCTGCGGATACTGGCGACATCAGTGAAAGGGATGTAACATTCCATCCCTAAACTGATCTCGCCAGCAATCGCAGAAGCGCTATCCGAGGGAGCCTTTCCTACAAAGCAGCGATGGCTCCAGGGGACGGACGCATAATAATCGCGTAGACCGTCCCAATCCGCTGACGAGTAGTGCCATAGTCGTCGTGTCGTTTGTACAGCACGTGCAGGAGGTGATACCTTCATGCCAGCGTGAACAACACAGTGGTCGGAACTACCCAATGGGGCTCCTACCGAAACACTGTACTGGGCTGGGCGACTCGTCAGCAGTAAATACAGCAGAGCGGGCGCGTGATCTGACCTGTCTGGTATCCGGGTGATCCCGCATACCATCTGGGCCAGACCGTGGGAGAGAGCGAACGCATGGGCGGCCCTACCCGCATGATCAGTCTTGAGGGACCCCAGCCATTCAATGTGATGGCCATTGAAGTCCCCCAGAAATACTAGGTCAGCGTTGGGGAACCGCACCTGCGCTTCATCAGCCGTCTCGCTGAGGTACTGGAAGAGCTTTGTTGTCGCAGAATCCCCTGTGTGGGATCGGTAGACGCACACGTAGATCTGGCTCATAGAGCCATGGTCTACGTGCAGCCAAAGGACGGAGTTGGAGGGGTTCTCTAGGCAGCGCAACCGGCGGCAGCAAACATCCGCCCTAACGAACACGCACACCCCGGCTTTGTCTCGAAATTGTTCCTCGATGACATAGCCGGGGTAACACAGGTAAGACGTATTTATATACGTATACAATATATAATACACTTACTTCCAATAATAATGTTATTTATCAATACCATTTATAGAGTTTATAGACAATACCACAATAACTCCATAATAACGCATTATGTGTCACCTATATAATAAAATATAACACTGTAGAAGCTCATAATATAAAATTACGAAATATTTTGTTTCATAAATTTACTGCAATAATTCCGTAAGTACTTATACCTGTATATTTTATGAATAGAATTTTAGGTATTATTTATTTTTGTTATTTACAAGATTTTGAATGAAAGTAATATCATATTAATAGCTCAGTTTAAATCCACAAATAAATAGCTTTCATTTGATATATCATTGACTTCAATAGTCCCACTGGTTAAAAAGATATTTCATAAAATAAGTAAATCTGCTCTCAAATTTAGATTTTACGATTACCGGGTTGTTGCTTGGGAGCATCGATATGTATAGTTAATTAATAAGTCCAACCGAGCCAAGCAAGCGGGATACGAGGTGTGTGGTCCCGTCAAGATTCCTTACTTTCGGTTTTACCCTTTACTGTGCCGCCAAAGTATATATATTATCTAGGGGGCCCACGTAATGAAAACATAACATACACCTCATTCATCTTGATACACCTCAAATAGCTTGAACATTAATTTGTGTTACATCTGGTATTATATTATGTCCAGCAAATATGGGAACTATGGGTATTTATGGGTTGTGTGTAATCTTTGGCGTCCCTTTGAAATGTCACAAGACATTTATCACTTAGACATCTGTTTTATTTTGAACGCTCAAAGCTCGTATTCTATTCATCAATTTCAATTAATCAAAGCCGTAAAGATTGAACGGCGGCTGCGTATTCTGTTGGCGAGCCGAGGGCTAATTTATGAGCCATTAACATAAAGCTTAAACAGCACACTTATACATTAGGTGGCGCCACTCGCACTCGCAGTTCACTTCGCCCGCCACGAGCCGCGTGCCTCACGCTGCACCATCGTCTAATAACCGCGCACTAAATCATACAAATTAGACTTAATATGCTTTGCTTAGCGCGTTAACTGTTAATAACGTCTCATTAATAAATCCGTCAATTTTATCGTAATCTCGTCTACAAACTTATTATAATGTATCTTTAGCTTACACGTACAAGCAGTACAAACTACAAGCATTATCTCGCTCAATGAGTGTTTACGTGAAGTCTCTACGGTTTAGTCATTTCACTGAGAGTTTTAGTATGACGTTCTTTTCTGATTGACACTAACGCACTTAGGTACAGGGGCTATGACAATCACATAAGATAAGAAGACGTGACGTCAGTTACAACTTGAAGTTGTAAGTCAGTAAGGGTTGTCTCTTTTGTGACCCGACATTGACTATAGAGTAGATATTGAGGCATTAACGTCATTGTTATTGGTCAAATTATGCTATATATGGTATATATTGTACTTTACTGAAAAACCCTAACGTTCGAGTGATGTTCTCTGTAAACATAAGAATGTGCTTTAAAGAACGTCGGAGTGCAAGTTCTGTATGTAAGTACTATTCCCTATTCTGTGGTACAGGTTGCGAGACGTAAGCGGAGCTTTGCCTTGTGTGAGTGACCACGAAAAGTAGAGTAAAAACTCATTTTGTAGCTGTTTGTAAAAGAGGTCACATATACGTTCACGTACACTGCACTCACACAAATGCAAAGCTCCGCTTACGCCTCGCGAACTGTTATTCGGAAGTACACGTTAAATTACTCACTTTGTATTGTCTTATTATGTACCTATGTCACTGTTGGATTTGTAAATAATAAAATAACAACAGAACAAACATGAAATACGTGCAATTAGTCGGTAAAATGGGGCTAGACTTCAAGAGCTATTACGTCGTAATGTCGTTTCTATCTATTGTTGTCATACAAATATACTGTAAGCACAGATTGTATCTACAAATTTGTTACGGCCTACGTAGTGTTGCGTCGCGTCGGGACTCGGCACAGTCGATAACTAAGTCGTCGGTACTTGGACTGGCGACAGCTGGAATTTTCTCTCATTTCATCGAACACTAGATGCCTACATACATCGTGATACACACTACGCATGTTATGTTACTGACTCGAATATGACATGACATGCGTCATTACAGTGAGCGACCGTGGCGGAGCTGAAGGGTAGAACTAGGGGAAAGGACGACGACTCTGAACTCTGAACAACATGGCTTTTACCATTTACAAATCATATAGGTAGGTACGTTTATATCAAAATAATGAAAGAGCAATGTAGTCTATCTCAGATCAACCAGGTGACAGGAGGTCTGTCTAGCTTCATGCGTGAAGGGTGGTGAAGGGTCACAAATTGGTATCTGTTTACAATTGCTACCTTGTTTTGCTCGACATTGTTGGAGGCCGCTCAAGGACATTTTATACTATTAGGTACAAAAACCAATATGCTGGATTTAAATAAATTGACAATTGTCGTTGAAGAAAAATGAGTAGGTAAGTACAGGAAAATATAATTCAGTGTAATGAAAATGTGTGAATTTAGATTTAGATAAAGGTTTGACTGTGTTTACTTGGTAAATATGTGGGTTTAGTTATAGAATTTAGATTTAGATAAAGGTTTGATTGTGTTTACTTGGATAAATAGTGTGGGTTTAGTTATAGAATTTAGATTTAGATAAAGGTTTGATTGTGTTTACTTGGATAAATAGTGTGGGTTTAGTTATAGAATTTAGATTTAGATAAAGGTTTGATTGTGTTTACTTGGATAAATAGTGTGGGTTTAGTTATAGAATTTAGATTTAGATAAAGGTTTGATTGTGTTTACTTGGATAAATAGTGTGGGTTTAGTTATAGAATTTAGATTTAGATAAAGGTTTGACTGTGTTTACTTGGTAAATATTTGGGTTTAGTTATAGAATTTAGATTTAGATAAAGGTTTGATTGTGTTTACTTGGATAAATAGTGTGGGTTTAGTTATAGAATTTAGATTTAGATAAAGGTTTGATTGTGTTTACTTGGATAAATAGTGTGGGTTTAGTTATAGAATTTAGATTTAGATAAAGGTTTGACTGTGTTTACTTGGTAAATGTGTGGGTTTAGTTATAGAATTTAGATTTAGATAAAGGTTTGACTGTGTTTACTTGGTAAACGTGTGGGTTTAGTTATAGAATTTAGATTTAGATAAATGTTTGACTGTGTTTACTTGGTAAACGTGTGGGTTTAGTTATAGAATTTAGATTTAGATAAAGGTTTGACTGTGTTTACTTGGTAAACGTGTGGGTTTAGTTATAGAATTTAGATTTAGATAAATGTTTGACTGTGTTTACTTGGTAAACGTGTGGGTTTAGTTATAGAATTTAGATTTAGATAAATGTTTGACTGTGTTTACTTGGTAAACGTGTGGGTTTAGTTATAGAATTTAGATTTAGATAAAGGTTTGGCGGTGTTTACTTGGATAAATAGTGTGGGTTTAGTTATAGAATTTAGATTTAGATAAAGGTTTGACTGTGTTTACTTGGTAAACGTGTGGGTTTAGTTATAGAATTTAGATTTAGATAAAGGTTTGACTGTGTTTACTTGGTAAATGTGTGGGTTTAGTTATAGAATTTAGATTTAGATAAAGGTTTGGCGGTGTTTACTTGGATAAATAGTGTGGGTTTAGTTATAGAATTTAGATTTAGATAAAGGTTTGACTGTGTTTACTTGGATAAATAGTGTGGGTTTAGTTATACTCGTAGAATTTAGATTTAGATAAAGGTTTGACTGTGTTTACTTGGTAAATGTGTGGGTTTAGTTATAGAATTTAGATTTAGATAAAGGTTTGACTGTGTTTACTTGGTAAATGTGTGGGTTTAGTTATAGAATTTAGATTTAGATAAAGGTTTGATTGTGTTTACTTGGATAAATAGTGTGGGTTTAGTTATAGAATTTAGATTTAGATAAAGGTTTGATTGTGTTTACTTGGATAAATAGTGTGGGTTTAGTTATAGAATTTAGATTTAGATAAAGGTTTGACTGTGTTTACTTGGTAAATATTTGGGTTTAGTTATAGAATTTAGATTTAGATAAAGGTTTGATTGTGTTTACTTGGATAAATAGTGTGGGTTTAGTTATAGAATTTAGATTTAGATAAAGGTTTGATTGTGTTTACTTGGATAAATAGTGTGGGTTTAGTTATAGAATTTAGATTTAGATAAAGGTTTGATTGTGTTTACTTGGATAAATAGTGTGGGTTTAGTTATAGAATTTAGATTTAGATAAAGGTTTGATTGTGTTTACTTGGATAAATAGTGTGGGTTTAGTTATAGAATTTAGATTTAGATAAAGGTTTGATTGTGTTTACTTGGATAAATAGTGTGGGTTTAGTTATAGAATTTAGATTTAGATAAAGGTTTGACGGTGTTTACTTGGATAAATAGTGTGGGTTTAGTTATAGAATTTAGATTTAGATAAAGGTTTGACTGTGTTTACTTGGATAAATAGTGTGGGTTTAGTTATAGAATTTAGATTTAGATAAAGGTTTGATTGTGTTTACTTGGATAAATAGTGTGGGTTTAGTTATAGAATTTAGATTTAGATAAAGGTTTGACTGTATTTACTTGGATAAATAGTGTTCATGAACCATTCAAACTTTATGTTACGATCTTACCAAATATGGCTTGGTAAAGGGGGGCACATGTCGTTTAGTGAAGGTGAGCGCTGGTCCGGGCAACATGACATCATCCCTTTATAACACACATTATAATAGTACGAGACGCCCAGGACTTTAATTGGCTGTGCCATAGCAGCTAGCACGTAAGATTTTGTTGCCTTTCATCAACATTTCATCGCAAGGCAACGGGTTTAATTTTTTTTTCCGAAATTACAATATTGCTGCTACTCGTACTTTTTATTAAATTCATTCGACATTTTGGATATTACCCAATTACACATACATTATTTTGAGTCCGGTGACGGCAATAGGGTTGCCCCCTATTACGTGGGACTAGAAATACTGGCAAGTTATGGGTGTGTAATGCACCTCTGCCTACCCCTTCGGGGATATAGGCGTAATATGTGTGTGTACATTCTCCTATAATAGTCCTGTCTGCACTAGCTACATGCAGACAAGATGTTGGTCGCCTCGCAGGCTGATTGCCTTCGTCTTCTGTACAAGCTAAAGGTACATAATGTGAAAGAACGCTCAATATCAGTTTAGCAGTAATTGCAGCTGTAGGTACCCGGCAAAAACACATAATTTTGACGTGTGTATATTGTTAGTAAGTGTACTCCCAGTCCGCAGTCCCATATGGGACGCAGATAAAGCGATATTATTATAAACAACATGATCAATAATGCACATGTAGTAGAGCTATTGCAGGCGGTCGTGTCACATTCACCGTAACAACTCGTTCACCTTTGAAGCTCTCTCCAGCCCGGGCCGGTTCTGTACTGTACTAGACGGGTTGAAACGCCCGCGCCGCCCGCCGCGCCCTTGCCCTCGCAATGTGATGTGTCACACAACAACTCATATTGACATCACATGGTGCATTATATTCATGATTTATGTTTAAATAGTCGAACAAACGGAATATCTCCTCTAAGAACACTCCATTCAGCAGAGTAACGTGATTGTCTGCGTCTGTTTTGTGTTGAACCCAATCCTCGCCGTCAACATATTATCAACAAGCGCCGATTGCTTCAGACATTTCTGAATTAGGTACTTCTCAGTCCATTATAGTATGAATGCCCTTGACCAACACACACAGAAAGAAAAGCAAGCTATGTTCAATCAGAGGCGTTAATAATTTAAACTGTAAAAGCTTTTAATTATAAACAACGAATTGTTGCGTAATTAAAGTTAAAAGCTTATTAAAGCTTTCATATAATAAAATGTCGGTGTTGCAATATTTATACAGGGTAATTTTAAATACGAGCCAAATTTTTTTATGACCAACTTAATGACAATAATCAATCTAAAAATAAACATGTATTCTACAGACAGGTTAGTTAGGCTTCCTTCAACCAAGAGTTGTACTTTATAATGTTAGTACCTATCTACGTACACATTTTACGCATTTCAGTGAAGTCATCCACTTGAAATTTTCACCAATAGATTTTTCAATAGGCAGCTTTACAAGTCCGATGTTTTTTATTTATTATACTTACCTTTTTTTTTTTAGTTCCGCGAGTTCGCGGTCGAAGGGTTTGGTTGTAATGAAAATCCCGCGTCGTTGGGGTTGGGTTTTATCCCGCGTCGGTGATTGAATCTGAGTGGGCCTTTGCCCCACAGCACGCAACCCTTCTAGCCTGCTTCTGTAAGGACGGGCGGGTGGCTATCCCACCGTCCTCAGGCCCCGATCATGGAGGTCGATGGTCGTGGGCGTAAATGAGTCTGCGGCGCCCTGGCCGCCGACTGCGGACTACGTAACTCAACGCTCCCTCTCCCTCTCGGCCGCCTCCTTCGCGAGCATGGCTTGCAGAAGGACACGGCCGCGTTCCACCTACTCGCGCTGGAGACCATGGCTTGGAGCATGGTTTCCAGCGAGAGGATATCCACGCCCAGACCCACTACGAGATCCCGGCGCTGACTCGCCCACGCAGAGCACTCCACCAACGGGTGGAGTGATGTGTCGTCGTCGGAAACCTCGCAGTGTTGACACCGGGGTGTGAGCTCACGATGGATGCGAAACAGATAGCTACCGAAGCATCCATGCCCGGTAATGATCTGCGTCGCACGATACGTGAGGTCATCATGCTACCTTTGCAGCCATCTCATCCATGATCGGTCTCACCGCCGCGATGACGGTGGTTCCCCACTTTGGTTGCTCAAGTCGCACCCTCCACGTCTCCATGAGATCCTGGCGAAGTTGGGACCGCTAGTCCTCGATTTCTCGAGACGCAGGCCTGTGGTCCCGCTCCAGCGCCGCCTTGAACCATTGGAACAATGACGCAAGGGCTCTCTCTTCCAGGTCCCATGGAGGGGTACCGGTTAGGAGACATGTAGCCTCTCCGGAGATCGTGCGGTATATTAAATGTATATTAAAGTAATGGTAAGTAAGATGTTAAAAACTTTTTAAATTATAATAGCATTATTTTTTCGCAGAGTTAAAAGTCAACAAAACGTCGACAATTGTTTCGCCTCTAAACGAGGCATTATCAAGACTGTCTCAAAGAGAACAGCCCCCGTATATTATACTTACCTAAGCATTTATGAAAATTATTTTCGTCATTACGTTAAATACAAATAAAAAACATTAAGGCACAAGCAGGAACACTTACAGCGTGTGCAGCGCGGGCAGTGGCGGCAGCGCGGAGTCCCGTAGCTCGCTGATCAGGTTCCCGGCCAGGTCTCTGCACACACACACACACACACACATACATAACTTCATATTTTGTACATCACCTCAGCTGCTACTGTACTATAAGAAGTTTTGTTGCAGCAACAAAGTATTTAGACCTTTTTCCTTTCGGAATGAGACTAGCTGTAAGAAAAGCATTATTATTTATTTGTGTAAACGTTCAGGGGACGCCAATGAGAGCGTTTGGAGCGGTGGGCTTATTTTTTTTTTTTCTTTTTTAATTCCGTGCCCCAGGGCACCGGCCGCTCTAACTTCCATTGCCGGGCGTCTCTGGTTCACACGCAGGCGGTATTTCCAGTGGCGCCCGGCTAAATAAGTACGTCACCACACTTCACTACCTATCTTAATTTTATTTAAAAGTAAGGTGTTGTGTAGAGTTTAGGATCAAAACGGGGGCAGACGCGCGGGCGGGGGAGGTGTTTGGGAAGCCAAATACTTGCCAATACTAGCCAAATAATTATATTCACGTCACGAACTGAGCACAATGGCCTTAACCGACGAACTAATTTTACATTTAATTTCCTTTGCTTTGTCTCTCAGTTTCCCAACATCCCGCTACAAGTGAACGGAGATGTGTTCGAGGAGCTCGCATCATAATATCATAACCAAAACATTAAGTCGTTAAAACTTATTGAAGTCTTTAACATTACCTAGATATTCATCTTTCCGTTAAATAACACCAGGCAGGTACTTATATTTCTCCATTACGTGTCATCTGTACGCTAATTTTCTTTTACGAGCGATGTTATGAAGACGATATTATCCAATGTTACAGTTTTCCTGTTAACAGAACTGTGAGAGAATAACAAGATGTGAACACAATAATTATTGTAATGTCATTTTATTAGCAACGTAACATGTAATGAGAACCAACGGAAACGCTAACACTAACACTAACACCACCTAACTACCTACCTTATTTAATTACCGACTTGTATATTTTTAAATTCAAATTAACCAGAGACGCTGTGTCGTGTCTCTTAAACAAGGTTCATGACAAATTCATAAGACTCACCCTAAATTCTATCAACTTTTCTAATTTTACTTTTGCAACAGTACAGTGAAATCTATGTGTTATAATATTATACAGTGTATGTAGGATAGGTCAAGTACTTTATTCCATCTTATTGAATTTGTGAAGCAATTCCGACACGATGAACGTGACACTACACAATTATGGGTTCTATTAGAACATTACCTACACTAATTGAAGTGTGTACTTAAGCTTGTATAATAATGGTAATGTTAACCTGTTCGTAGATTGCTCATTATTTTAGCAAGAAAATATTATTTTACTCTAGCGCTTCAAAGAGTTTGTCGATAGCCAATTATACCATAAATGCGTTAATAGGGTTTCGTGATATACTTTTTCTGCGAAATATCAAGAGTTATCGACAAACTCCTTGAAGCGCTAGAGTAAAATAATATTTTCGGCGCGCTCGCGACCACCCCATAGGTACATACAATGGTAGATGCATGAACACTGTCAACTGTGTGTGACACTGATATGACTGACTTCATACGTGTGCAAACATGCCGTGACTCCTCCCCGGTACTCGCCCACGCCGCTACGCCAGTCGCCACCGTCGGCGTCCGTCGTCCACACTCACTCATACATTTGGGTCGGCATTAATTAGAAGTCGCGTCCGTCTGATATTCATGAGCTCAATTTTTCAGTAACGGCAAGCGAATGAGAGCGCTTCGAAATCAGTGGGAAGAATTAAATGTATCTGTACCGGTGTCGACGCTGACAGACTAACTACCGCGTGCCGCCGCCCCTAATGTGTAATGATCTGTTGTGTCTGTGTCTGTGTCGACACTCATTCAGATGTTCACGCATAAAATATACCTAAATCAATAACGTTTTATGTAGAAAAGGGAATGTTCTAGGAATCTGGTCAATCAGGCTGATGTTCGCTACTAGAAATGCTTTTTTAAAGTAGTTGCACTGGCGAAGCAGGGGGACTATAGATGGGTTATAGGTACTAAGTAATCTGGAGCCCAAGTCTTCCTCACCATGCAGCTGGGGTGGAGTGGAGGGAGCTGCTCAGACAGCAGACAGACGAGGTATCCAACAGCAAATAAACTCTGTTACGTGGTAGCAGTGCGTGGTGCGTGTTGTGAAAGTATGAGAATACTGACAGCGACTGTAGATGTACGAGCGGCGTGAGCGCGTGCGCGGGCACGCGGCGCAGCAGGTTGCGCGCCAACCGCAGCGAGCGGAGCGCGCGCACGCCGTGCAGCGCGCCGCCCTCCACGTCTGTGATGAGGTTGTCCTCCGCCGACCTGCACACACGATACACCTAAGATTATACTCCTATTCGACCGGGTACTATGAGGTGCAATACTAGATGTGGCATTAGTTTACTAATCAAGGAAGGCAATTGTCTAATCGCCCACTCAATTAGTCATTTATGGATGGCAGAACAATAATTGTTGGCGAGTCTGTAAATGAGCGGGGGCAGCGGCGTACTTACAACAATTAGGTCTCAAAGAGATATTTAGTGAGAGTGATGATTAGATCAGTATTACTTGGATTCATACTCGATCGTGGCCGTCGCTGTTCGTGACCTAATTGGGAAGTCAGGAAACAGTTTACGTGGTTAGTAATGATGAACATTAAAAGTAAACGAATGTTTATATATATATATATATACATATTGTGTGTTAAGTACCTCACTTATAAGTAATGATCAGTGTAGTGTAGCGAGGGACTTCCTCGTCTAATAACATTCACCTCACCTCCACTAATGGAATATTACCGAGAGCTCCAAGGACTCATTAGGTACGAAACAGCACATAGTTCATCGACACAGTTCCTACTGTTCCGACGATAATGCGGAAATATACAAACTTATATGTTAATAGCCGACATTCAATTATCGTAAGTAAATCACCATAATATATCATAAGGTCACACTATAAGTGTTGCGTAATTTAAAAAAACAACATTTAATTAATACCAAAATATTATGTTTATTGCTTTTCAAAATACTCTCCTTTACATTTTAAACATTTTTTCATGCGATCGAACCATTTTTTAAAACAGGAGGACCACAGATCTGAAGGCATGTTTTCTACGTGCTGATTGAACGCTATCACTGCCTCTTCGGAGTTGGTAAAAGTGAAACCTCTCATCAAATCTTTGATTTTGGGGAAAATACAGAAATCACAGGGGGCTAGGTCGGGGCTATGCGCAGGATGGGTGACGAGTTGTACTTTTTCGGAAGCTAAAAATGACTTTGTTTTGTTGGCCGTGTGTGAAGAGGCGTTGTCATGATGTAGGAGAACGCGGCTTTTGGGTCGTCTTTCGCGAACTTTTTCTAACACCCTGGGTAAACAAATGGTAGAATACCACTCGGCATTAACACTCTTTTGATCTTCAAGTGGAATTGTACAGATGAGACCCGTAGCTGAGAAAAAAAACGCGATCATTTTTTTACCAACGTTTCTCGCCTGCCTCACTTTTGTTGGCTTGTTCTCATTTTCAAACACCCATTCACAAGATTGCTGTTTTTTTGGGTTCAAAACAATAAATCCACGTTTCGTCTCCTGTGACAATGTCATAAACAGCATTAGAATGTCCGTGGTCGTACTTCAGTAGCATCTGTGAGCACCATTCCACGCGAGCCCGGTTCTGGTCCGCTGTCAGTTCATGAGGGATCCAACGACAACAAAGTTTCCGACCTCTCTCAAATTCAGCAAACCATCGCCTCACGGTGCTGAAACAAGGTGCGTCTCTCCCAAAAGCATTTTGAAGACGAGCGGCACAGTCTTACGGAAAGAGATAACTTTTAAAATCATAAAAAATCATCGCTCTAAAATCTTTTCGACTTAATTCCATTTTCGTTGCATGCGTAGAACTTTGATGTGTGATAAAAAACAATTGACAAATGATTTCCCGCCAATGGTTTTTTTTATTACTAAGAAGGTTGCGACGTTTTAAAAAAATATAACATTCGAAATTCAATTAGCTCCGATTAGCTAAAAGTGCAAAGTTTTTATTGTGCCCCATGTATAATTAATTTTATAAAACTGCTTTACATTGGACACGTATGACGTCACCACACCAACAGTATCTCTACTAAGCTGACTCCAGACACAAACTTTGCAGAATATTGTTTGAAAACTCCATATCATTGGTTGAATATTGTCTTTTGGTTGAAGTCGACGCTGGCTGTGCTAGGTTGCTGGTTGCTAGGGCTGCTGGAAGGCTGTAGAGAGTTAGCAATAGCAATATTATAATTACGAGCAATATACCTACTCGAGTAGACTCTCACCCAAAGGTTATACCCCTTATACTGTCTTGTCTTCACTTATCACCTAATAGGTACATTATACTACACCTCGATCAAGAAGCCGTACAGCTCGCCTCGCCTCTCATGTTAAGAGTAAGTAAAGACGAGTATGTGAAGTGCTGTCACTTGTCACGACACAACTCTTGACCTCTTGTCACGACTTATACCTATTTGTACAATTGTTGTACGATCAGTGACAACTATTCGCTCGTCCATTTCCTACCGCCGCGCCGCCGCCCGCCCGTGCCGCCACATCGCGTCGCGTTGCGTCGCATCGCGTCGCCCCATCGCGTGGCTCAATTGCCCCAGTTTGTCATTCCATTCCGCACAATCCATTTCTAGCGCTCTCGCGTCGCGTCGCGTCGTCCGCGTCCGGGACAAAATCACTTGTAGTTTGTTTGTGGAGATTGCGGCAATAAACAATAAGCACCGTTACGAGTGGTATATTTTCCAGGTTTGATTTGACATGGCCGTCACCGTAAACAATAATTATTGTTAGTGTATGGTTGTTAAGGGAAGTTCTCGTAAGTAAAAAATTCTCTATAAGTACGCGAGCGATATATAAACTTGTAACCATAATGACATTATATTGGGTGATATTTCAAAAGATAAAATAGTTTTATGAGAAGATGATAGTGATAGTCAGCAACTATTACATAAACATGAGATGTTCCGCGTCCCGTCCCGTAGTAGAAGTAGGTAGTCACAGGTAGTATAGCGTCGAGACGACAAGCGACATTAATAATCATGTTTATGTTCATTTTGTATTCGTTGAAATCATTAGTTAAATGGTGAGACACAATCCGAAGATCATTGAATGGATGTAAAACTAAATATTTGATCTTTTGTACCAACTGTCATTCCGCTAACACAAACGAAAATCAGAATGTGTTCCGTTCCGACAGATACTTAGAGAGCGCACCACCGACGGACGCCACGATGCTTCAAATTGTCCTACTTACTACATCCTATCTATGTATTTATTATTCTATATTTAGTTACCATAATTAAAAAGTAGTTAAATATCGTTTATCTGTAAGTACATTTGATCAATGTATCAAAGATAAGTGTCGGAGATTATAAAAAGAAATAAAGTAGGACTCTCGAAATGAAGCGTTCTACTAAACTAGTATCTAATAGGTACATCGTGTGTTGTGTAAGTACCCGATGTGACCGTCCATTGATTGTCCAAGTTTAGTGCAAGTTACCAAGTTCGGAGTTGTAGCGTCGCGCCCCAACATGGGAACAACTTCTCAATGTATTTGATTCGTATCTTTATGGAATATTACAGTTCTGAAAAGTCTTATCATTTTGCGACAACAGTCCAACATGGACCACGGGGTCGTGACCCACTTGTGCAACATTAACACGGCTATGGGACTGCTGAAGTACCTACTTATGTGATGAGGTTATGTGTTATGTGTTTCGGGTGCAAAGGGGCCCTTCTTACATCTATCGGGCCCCAGCGACCTCACCTGCTAGTGGCGCACCTGCTGATTAACGGACGAGGTTCGTAAATTACGGTACCCATGTGGTGGCTCCGGCCCCTACGTAGATACCAGGTGGTACAACAGTGTTGGTCCGGGG
Organism: Nudaria mundana; assembly: GCA_963556515.1. Taxonomy (NCBI): domain Eukaryota; kingdom Metazoa; phylum Arthropoda; class Insecta; order Lepidoptera; family Erebidae; genus Nudaria; species Nudaria mundana. The sequence goes on along the minus strand of OY748302.1, from coordinate 20,251,099 downwards.
GGTACCACCGTGCAGCTGTGCTAAAGCCCCCCAAGTAACCCAGCCCAGGCTGGGTTGCGTTAGGGGTTCAGCAGCTGCACTGCCGGGCCCGGGGCGGTGTATGGTGTGGCAGGCAGGGGTCCAGTGGGGGCGAAGTGGAGTCTAATGTGGGTGGTGTGGGTCGATTCGGCGGCCAGGGAGACCCTTAGCAACGGCGTTGCCGCGGCCGCCCGCAACATAGTCATGGGGCCCGCCTGCGACCAACCACCCCAGTATGCTGCCCCACATGTTGCGCATAATCCTGTTGTGGGGTCGCCGCTCCGGGTGGTAACCGGTGTGGGGTAGCGGCAGCCTTGCATCAGGGGGGTTTGGGAGCTTTTCCGTCCGGCGGGTCGGCTCCGACCTAACCACACGGTTCTAGACGAAGCTAGCCTCTGCACTTTGTCACTTACTGCCGCACCAAATATCGCTCTGTCTTCACGCTTCCCCATATCTCACCATGACAGTGCAACAAGTTAATAGACGGTACACAGCAGCCCCTAGAAACCCCACAAAGTTGACTTCGTTTGAGGTGGAGTTCGCGAATATCCGCGGACTCCATGCGAACCTCGATACCGTCCACCATCACCTGGAGACGACACGGCCTTCTGTGATGTTCCTAACGGAGACACAGATACTCCACCCTGACGACACGTCTTACCTCTGTTACTGAGTGTGCGTGTTTGGGCGGATGTTTGCTGCCGCCGGTTGCGCTGTCTGGAGAACCCCTCCTGCTCCGTCCTTTGGCTGCACGTGGATCATGGCTCCATGAGCCAGATCTACGTGTGCGTCTACCGCTCCCACACAGGGGACACTGGGACAACAAGGCTTTTCGAACACCTCAGCGACATGACTGACGACGCGCAGGTGCGGTTCCCGAATACTAACCTGGTTTTCCTGGGGGACTTTAACTGTCATCACGTTGAGTGGCTGGGGTCCCTTAGGACAGATCATGCTGGACGAACCGCCCATGCATTTGCTCTCTCCCACGGGCTGACCCAGATGGTACAGTGGATCACCCGGATACCTGACAGGTCAGACCACACGCCAGCCAAAACGCTGAGCAAATGACTCGACGATTATGGCACTACTCGTCGGCAGACTGGGACGGTCTCCGCGATTACTTTGCGTCCGTCCCGTGGAGCCAGCGCTGCTTTGTAGGGAAGGCGCCTTCGGATAGCGCTGCTGCCGTTGCTGGCGAGATCAGTCTAGGGATAGAATATTATATCCCATACACTGATGTCGCCAGCATCAGCAAAGCCCGCCCCTGGTTCGGGCGTGAATGTGCCGAAGCTGTCCAGAAAAACCAGTCGGCATATCGCGCCTGGGTCAGGGCTCGGGCGGTACGGGACCCGAACGTGGGCTGCCTCAAAATAGCGTACAATAGGGCCCCTAGGTTCAGCAAGAGGGCCTTCAAGAGAGCGTATACCCAGCGCGTCGCGCGTATTGGAAATGAAATGAAATGAAATTATTTATTTATTTGTATAGTTCAATAAATGGCTCTTACAAACGTCAGTAAGTACTTAAAATAAAAAATTTCATTGCTTCTATATTTACATGTACTGCCAGATTCGCAAAGCAATAAGTAGAACCGAGAGAAAGAACCTGGCAATAAAACTCTCGGTCACTCTTTTCAAATAATTGACTCATTTACACATTTTCTTAAGACTAAATGTGGACGAATGTACATTGGTCTCGTGTCAAAATCGAAAAGAGTGTATAATACAACAAAAAAATTATTATAGTCGCCTAAGTACAATATGCTACAATTACGGCATTTTAGGAGGCGCCTGCACCATGCTCAAGCCAGAGACTTTTATCATTAAGGTAATCAACGGTCTTATAATATGCTTTTTGACATAAAGTGGTCTTTATAAAGTTTTTAAATTTATTGTCGGGCATACAAAGGACCGATTCAGGCAATTTATTATAAAAGCGTATACCTTCCCCCTTGAAAGAATGACTAACCTTGCCAAGCCGATAACACGGAGGGAGTAGTTTATTTTTATTACGTAGATTTCTGTCTGTAACGTCACTTACTTTAGTATAGCTAGGTATATTTTTCCTGACATACAGTATGTTATCAAATATATATTGGGAAGCTACAGTTAAAATATTAATATCTTTAAATCGCTCCCTAAGAAAATCTCTTTTACCTAAACAATAAATGGCACGGACTGCCCTCTTTTGTAATATAAAAATTGTTTCTATATCTGCTGCATTTCCCCAAAGTAGTATTCCATAGGACATCAAGCTATGGAAGTAACCAAAGTAAACTAGCCTAGCAGTAGCTACATCTGTCAACTGCCTAATCCGTCTCACAGCATACGCAGCAGAGCTAAGCTTATTAGCTAAAATGGTGATATGGTCACCCCAATGTAATTTAGAATCTATTGTTATTCCTAAAAAGGTAGTGTTATTTACAAATTCTAACCTTTGGCTACCCAGCACGACATGGACGTTTGCTTGTCTGACATTGGGCATTGTAAATTTAACGCATTTAGTCTTTTCTGCATTCAACAATAGGTTGTTTGTAGAAAACCAATTTCAAATATTATTTAAAATATTATTAACATTATTCGCATCTGTACTATGCCGATTTACTTTGAATATAAGTGATGTATCATCCGTGAACATTACTATTCCAGCTTGTGCCTCGATCATGCAAGGCAAGTCATTAACATAAACCAAGAAGAGAAAAGGCCCCAGAATTGATCCCTGAGGTACGCCTATTTTGACGTTAGTTCCGTTTCACATGAACAGTCTGCAGCCTATCTGTCAGGTAAGATCCTAATAGTTCTAAGGATTTTTTGTCAAAACCATACCGAAGTAACTTTAGCAAAAGTGTCTGATGGTCAACACAATCAAATGCTTTAGACAGATCGCAGAATATCCCAATGGCATCCTGCGATCCCTCCCATGCGTCGTAAATCAAGCTAACAAGGGTTACTCCCGCATCGGTGGTAGATTTTCCGCGAGTAAAGCCAAATTGCTGGCTGTGGAAAAGATTGTTGGTCGTGAAGTGAACTTGCATTTGATTAGTGAAGTGAACTAGCATCACTCTCTCAAACACCTTACTCAGAGCTGGCAAAATAGAAATGGGGCGGTAGTTACCAAGTTCAGACTTAGATCCCTTCTTAAATAATGGTATTAGTCTACTATTTTTCATTAGGTTAGGGAATATACCTTCATCTACACATTCATTAAAAATTAGTGCCAAGTCAGGTGCAATGATATCAATTACATTACTTATTAAGCTAACTGATATGCCCCAGTGATCTTCAGACTTTTTAATTTTGAGATTTTTAAATGCTTTCAAAATGTCACTGGGGTCTATATGTTTGAAGTTAAATTTAGATGAAGAACCAATATTACTTTCGAGAAAGGCCACAGCACTGTGGGCACAAGAATTAATAGAAGAAGTTACTTTAAATGGAATGTTGGTAAAATAATCTTCAAATGCATTTACAATACCTTTCGGAGAGGTTATATTCTTGTTTTCTAATTTAATTTTAGTAACAGTATCCCTCACTTTACATTTACCTGACTCTTTGTTTATAACTTTCCATGTTTCTTTTATTTTGTTAGGAGCCTCAATTATTTTCCTTTTGATGTGAATGGATTTAGCCTGTCTACATACTTTTTTGAATACTTTGGAGTAATTCCTAACATATTCAATGAAACTTTTATCAAATCTGTATCGTTTTTCTGCATATAGATCAAACAGCGTTCGTCTACTTTTATAAATGCCTACTGTTGCCCATTCACAAAATTTCGTTTTAACACTACGATTTTGGCATTTTTGTTTGAATGTGTCTGAAAAAGCATCAGATAATGTACCAAATAAACTATTATAATGGACCTCAGGATTATTACCTATATAAACTATAGAATTAAGCTTTTTCTCGAACAAGTTTTTGAATTCTTTAATTCTATTAGAGGTTATGGGCCTACACATAATTTTCTCATTATACTGACTATTATTACTCTTGGGAAAGGATACTATTTGACCACAGTGATCTGATGGCAATTTACTAATTACAGACTTGCTTAAGCACTCACAATCTGTAAAAAAATTATCCAGGCAATTGGCTGCTGTTTCTGTGACTCTAGTCGGCTCACAGAAAATATTTTCCATATTGTAACTACCAAATAAATTCAAAAATTGAGTACTTTTCTTACACTGTTTTAGGATGTTTACATTGAAGTCTCCGCACACAATTAACTTCTTCCTATTATTTGACGCAACCCCTAGAACCTGGTCCATGACCTTGGTAAATACACTAAAATCACTGTTAGGTGGACTGTATACGCAAACTACTATATGTTGGTCAAGCTCGACACAGGCCACCTCAGCACATCGCTCAACAGAAGGTCTAACTATGTCAGACCGCTCTTTGCTGCGGAGACCATTTTTAATTAAGACCATGGAGCCACCTTGAATCGCAGACTTCCTGTTAAAGCAACTTGCAATATTGTAGTTGTTTATATTGAACATCATCTCACTCTCCTTGAGCCAATGTTCAGTCAAACACAAAATATCTACATTTAATTCCTCTAGGAATAACTCCACTACTAATTCCTTGCCAGAAAGACCTTCTATATTTTGATGAGCCATCTTTAGCTCTGGTATTCCTGTTGTCTGGATGTTCAGTTTAAATCATTTGTTATACATACTAAATTATTACTACAAGTACCTAACAAATCTGTAGGTATATTACTTTGTTTACAATGTAAACTCGTCTAAAAATTAATATTATTTGCTAGCAATGTAGCAATTTTATTTTTGTCTGACTTCATAAGATAAATACTATCTTTGGTCTTAAAACAATAATTACTAATAAAATTATTAGTGTCAAAAAAAATAAAAGTGTCACTATGACGACATGTCAAAGTATGAATAAAATTATTCAGAAAATGTATTTTTTTATTATAGGATGAGGACTGGCAACACGCATATGGGAACGCACATAATATTATTTTAAATACTTTTAGTCTACTTAAGCATTGTATACAGTACATTAATTCTTTCTTACCTATTTTGTTACTTTCACCTACCAGTAATACAATAGTGGTACTACTATTATACTTGGATGACACAATTTTGTCTATAATCTGAGTGTAAGTTGCACTGGGCAGGGAATAATTAACACAGTTTTCAATGTATTTATTAAACATATAGCCCATATTACAACCCACCCCATCAGAAAAACCATAGTATTACTAGGAGGCTCAATGTTGGTGGTAGGATCAGAAATTGTTTCCAGAATACTGTCACAAGTAGAGAGAGCTGGTACGGAGTCATTGATAGGGTGTTGGTCGATGTGCTCAGAGTTATAATGCTGAGTTATAGAATCAAGTAATTCTTGGTTGTGTCTACTGTCGTCTATCAATTTGTCCAATGCCAACATATTTTCAGTATTCTGTTTACTTTGTAGTTCATATTTAAAGAATAAACTATCATAATTCTCCTGTAATTGCTTGATGTGAGATTCTAACGTGACCCTCACAACATCATGAGCCACCTGACTGTCAGCCAACTGCTTGCTGCATATAACCAACTGCCCAGTACAAACATCCAGGTCAGACTGTAGTTTTAAATTTAAATTACTATTATTAGACAAACAAGATTTCATTTTTAAATTAATTTTCTTAATTTTTTTGTTTTGGTCAGGAGCTCACATCCCATCCCACGGGCAGCCGTGGATACTGGCAACTGGCCAAAGCCGTGCAGTCCAGCCAACCCTCGCTGCCACCACTGCGTCATCCTGATGGATCACCGGCTCACAAAGCCCTTGAGAAGGCGGACATGCTCGCAGACCTCTTTGCGGCTAATTCCTGGGTCGACGACCGTGGCCTGCAGCCCCCCGCCACCGCCAACTGTGGCCACACTATGCTTGATATTGTTATCAGTCAATGTGATGTACGGGCAGTGCTGCGGTCACTCGACACGCAGAAAGCCAGTGGACCTGACGGCATTCCGTCGGTGGTGCTTAGAAAATGTGCTGCTGAGTTGTCTCCAGTATTAACGCGTCTGTACCGCCTGTCATACTCTACAGGGCTCGTGCCGGAGGTCTGGAAAGAGGCGAACGTACAACCGATCCCCAAGAAGGGGGATCGATCCGATCCAGGCAACTATCGACCCATAGCTGTCACCTCAGTCATCTGCAAGGTGCTTGAGCTTATTATCAATAAGCAGCTCATGCGATACCTAGAGGATCACTCGCTAATCAATGATCGGCAATATGGCTTCAGGCCAAAACGATCAACGGGTGACCTCCTGGCATTCGTCACGCATGTATGGGGTGAGGCTATGGAAAGGTACGGCGAGTCCTTGGCCATTAGCCTGGACATCGCCAAAGCTTTCGATAGGGTCTGGCATGCTTCGCTCCTTTCCAAGCTTCCGGCCTATGGTCTGCCTCCTCAACTATGCAGCTGGATTGCCAGCTTTTTAAACGAGCGCCGAGTGCGGGTCCTCTGCGATGGCCAGGCTTCTCGCTTCTTGCAAGTGAATGCCGGGGTATCAATGATATGCTATCCCTCGGGAACATTCATTGCTATGCAGATGACAGCACACTGCACGGGAGTAAATCGGTTCGTCCGACGGCGGGGCGTTCTGAGATTGAGGAGCAGAGACGACGACTCGTGGTTGATCTCGACCGTAACCTCGACAGTATCTCCCAATGGGGTGCCGAGAACTTGGTCGAGTTCAATGCTCACAAAACACAGGCGTGTGCATTTTTCCCCTACCCACTCTTCAGAATGCAATATTACCAATGAAGGACAATCTAGACATCCTTGGCATAAACGTTCGTCGAGAGCTCAATAACACAAACTACATTGAGAGATGTATTGGGCTAGATTCGCGGAAACTAGGAATACTGAACAAGGTAAAGCGATTCTTTACACCACACCAGAGGTGTCTGCTGTACAAAACGCAGATTAGACCCTGCGTCGAATACTGCTCTCACCTCTGGGACGGCTCCGCGAAGTATTTGCTGGACGCTCTCGACGCTATGCATCGACGCGCTTGTCGCATTATAGACTGTCCGGAGGTAACGGGAAGCCTTGAGCCGCTAGCTCAGCGCCGAACAATCGCTTCCTTGGCCGCGTTCTACCGTATTTACCACGGTGAGTGTTCTGAAGAGCTCTTCAACCTGATCCCACACTCTCCCTTCCGATCCCGAACAATGCGTGCCCGGCAGAGATGTCACTCTCATACTGTGGAAACCGTCTTCGCGAGAACCGAACGTTTTAAACGTTCGTTTCTCTGCCGAACGTGTTTCCTCCAACATATAACCCTGGGTTCTTTAAGCGAAGCGTGAAGAGATCACTGGATCGTCAAGTTGAGGGCCACTCTCCATAGTATTCCTGTGTACTGTGAGAGTCGCCCACAATCGCCAGACGTCGCCACAGCTTACCATCAGGCGGGTGGCGTCAATTTGTCGACCTAAATATATTTAAAAAAAAGTACCACCGGTACTACGTACTACACTGAAAATACTATTAGTAGTACAGTACAGTACAGTACAGTACAGTACAGTATAGTACCTATCTTCTTAGTACTTAGTCGTAGTGGATGTGCACAATGATTCAGCTAGATATATCGTCTAATAAATTGTGTAAACCGTTGGAGCTTCGCATCTGCGGAGTTTGGATTACGCTGGTTAATGTATTCCTAGTTAAATTGAATTGATAGCAGTAACGTGAATCGCGTCTTAGTGAGATTGTGGCTGCTAAATAAATCTATCAATGTCCAACATTCATATTGAAATAGGTGTATATGTTCGAGTTTGCAGTAAAGTATTAGTTGTGTGTGTGTGTGTGTGTGCAGATCACATACATTACATAGAAGGTCGGACTACTCAATTGCATCAAGACCTACTTACAATAAATAACATTTCTGTGTGGCGATGGCGCGATGGCGGGGTGGCTGGCGGTTAGACATTGTCACGCTCAAGAGTGTGACATGGATATGATACGAATAGAATATTATTTGCATTCACAAATATATTTGTAACTATATTGTGTGTGGTACATCAGTACATGTACCTATGTTAGTTTGTAGAAAGTAGGGCGTTTTAGCTCTAGTTGTATATGTATATGTATATGTACCTATGTATATATATGTACTTTAGTACTTTATTCTATCTATACTGTTAATGGTAGGTAAGGTAAGGTGCGAAGCGTTAGAAGCCAGCTTTTCCATGTAATGTTAAGTCCTTTATGAAATGAAATTTATTGGTTCTAAGAAATAGCGGAAGACGTAGTTGGAAGTTATAAAGTTAAAAAGAAGCAATTATGCAGATGGTTGGCTTTGAAACTAATACCCTGCGATGGGATGCGCTACTATTATACATGGGCACACTAAAAGTTTTGCACTTCTAGCTAATCGGAACTATTTGAACTTCGAATGTTATATTTTTTTAAACGTTGCAACCTTCTTAGTAATAAAAAAAACAATTGGCGGGAAATCATGTGTCAATTGTTTTTTATCACACATCAAAGTTCTACGTATGCAACGAAAATGGAATTAAGTCGAAAAGATTTTAGAGCAATGATTTTTTATGATTTTAAAAGTTCTCTCTCCGCAAGACTGTGCCGCTCGTCTTCAAAATGCTTTTAGGAGAGAAGCACCGTGTTTGAGCACCGTGAGGCGATGGTTTGCTGAATTTGAGAGAGGTCGACTTTCATTACATGACGAATTTCGTTCCTTAAACTGCCATCAACGAAAATAATGTGGCTACTGTTAAGCGGTTAATTGAAGAAAACCCGCGGATTACCTATGAGACAATTCGAGGACTATTGGGGATTGGTATGAGTCAAATCCAGAAAATTTTACACGAAGAATTGAAAGTTCGGAAACTTTGTTGTCGTTGGATCCCTCATGAACTGACAGCGGAGCAGAAGCGGGCTCGCGTGGAATGGTGCTCACAGATGCTACTGAAGTACGACTACGGATATTCTAATACTGTTTATGACATTGTCACAGGAGACGAAACGTGGATTTATTGTTTTGAACCCGAAAAAAAACAGCAATCTTGTGAATGGGTGTTTGAAAATGAGAATAAGCCAACAAAAGTGAGGAAGGCGTTCTCGCCTTCCTCACTTGTGGTCATATTTTACCAACGTTTCTACGTTGGTAAATTTTTTTTTTTTTCTCAGCTACGGGTCCCATCTGTACAATTCCACTTGAAGATCAAAAGAGTGTTAATGCTGAGTGGTATTCTACCATTTGTTTACCCAGGGTGTTAGAAAAAGTTCGCGAAAGACGACCCAAAAGCCGCGTTCTCCTACATCATGACAACGCTTCTTCACAGACGGCCAACAAAACAAAGTCATTTTTAGCTTCCGAAAAAGTACAACTCGTCACCCATCCTGCGCATAGCCCCGACCTAGCACCCTGTGATTTCTGTATTTTCCCCAAAATCAAAGATTTGATGAGAGGTATCACTTTTACCAACCCCGAAGAGGCAGTGATAGCGTTCAATCAGCACGTAGAAAACATGCCTCCAGATCTGTGGCACTCCTGTTTTAAAAAATGGTTCGATCGCATGAAAAAATGTTTAAAATGTAAAGGAGAGTATTTTGAAAAGCAATAAACATAATATTTTGGTTTTAACATGTTGTTTTTATAAGTTACGCAAAACTTATAGTGTGACCTACGTATATAAAAGCTTCGTGTGCTGGGTCTAGTCTAGCAGTCTAGCAGAGCACACTGAGCGATAACAAACAACGTAGGTAAGGTACCTGTATTTGTGATTTAGTTTTAAGATTATATTTAAGCTTTGTATAAAATTTAATGAGTTCAGGCTACAGTGCTACACATATAGCTCACTATCAAGACATTAACATCGACATACGGGTACTTCCAAGTAGTTATGTGCTGACATCAAGTGCCCGATACCCGAGTCGTTGCAATAGCCAGATATTACACTGTTAAAAATTATGTAATTTTACATTCAAAAAAATTACATAAATATGTAGAATGTACCGAAAATAGGTGTGAAAGTAAATGAAATTGTTGAAAATTACATAATTTTCGGGAATTTCACAGATTTTAATTAAAATTTCCTACTTTTATGTAATTTTCGCTTATTTTTATGTAATTCTATGTGATTCTACATATTTTTATGTGAAATAACATAACAATTTGTATTTTTACGCATGGGTTAGGGTTATTACAGGAGCAATACATACAAAATCGTTAAGTTCACTTTATAAAAGTGTAAAATTACCAAAATAAAGGTGTTATTCCATAAATTCAGTAAAAGTACACAATTATGCAATTTTACCTTGATTGCGAGTAATTTTCAATTAAAATTCTGTAAAAAAACAACACAGTTTTCAGTAAAAATCCATATTTTTCAAATTTCACATTTTATTTCTGTAATTTTAGATAATTTTAATGTTTTTGTACCTAAAACGCGTAAAGTAACAGAATGATTTCTATTTTTACACATGGATTAGGGTAACTATGGGAGAAATACATAAAAAATGGGTAATCATCCTTTTAAAAAGTGTGATTTTCCCCAAATTAAATCGTGGTCTTCCATAACCTCAGTAAAAGTACACAATTATGCAATTTTACCTTGATTGCGAGTAATTTTCAATTAAAATTCTGTAAAAAAACACACAGTTTTCAGTAAAAATCCATATTTTTTAAATTTGTACCTAAAACGTGTAAAATAACAGAATGATTTATATTTTTACACATGGATTAGGATTGAATGTGTAAGTATCCTTTTAAAAAGTGTGATTTGCCCGAACTAAAATCGTAGTCTTCCATAAGTTCATTAAAAGTTCACAATTATGCAATTTTACCTTGTTTGCGAGTAATTCTACTGTACGTATGTATGTCAATGAACTCCTCCTAAACGGCTAGACCGATTGCGGGGTAACGGGGTAACGCGGGATTCTCATCCCGCGTCGTTGAGGTTAGGTTTTATCCCCCGTCAGTGAGTGAATCTAGTTCACGCTGACTATAGAACTCAGCGGGGAGGGTACGTGCCACCTACTCCCGCTGGAGACCATGGCTTGAAGCATGGTCTCCAGCGAGAGGGTCTAAAGTGATATATTATAATTTTTTTTCTAAACTGAATAGTTTGGGCGAGGGACCCTTCCAAAGTGGTAAAATGTGTCCTCGCCCCACCTCTAACTTCTAAAATTAGAGAATGATAAAACAAAAAATATATAAATGTTTATTTTTTATTTTTTTATTTATTATTTTGTACACACACAGTAAATAAAACAGTAAATGGATACAAACTACCCATGTATACAATGGCGCCACTTATCTCTAAAGAGATCTTTTCCAGTGGGCCTAAGAGAGGAGATCGTGATGCAAACAGGTCCTGATGTGTGTGCAGGTTAATAAACTTACATAAACTATAACTACATAAATACACAAATACATACATAAAAAGTTATATAAACATACATAGACGTACAATAATTAAGGTAAGTAATGTTGTTCATTACCATACAAACTTCTACCGAAAATTGGTTTGAAAGATTGGTTTTTTTTAATACGCAATAAGTAACATTGCTGTGATAATATGCGTAGGCGTATGGAGTATACAAAGTGATGCCTTTGATTTGTAAACTGTTGACAAATCGAGTTTACTAAATTGTACCCCCCCCGTGTAGCTTTGCTAATAAATCGTTAACTGTCGGTAAGGGATACTGGTCGACAATCAGCTGTTTATTGATTGTGACCGAATAATCCGCACATATTCGGATACTACCGTCTTTTTTTAAAACAGGTACAATAGGCGAAGCGTACTCAGAATGTGGGACGGACTTCAATATTCCCAATGACAACAATCAGTCGAGCTCCTTATCAATTTTATCTTTCAGCGCGTAGGGTACAGGTCGTGCTTTGAAAAAAATCGGTTTAGCATCCGGTTTTAATTGTAATTTTATTTTGTACTTATTAAAAGAGCCTAGATGACTTGAGAACACTTTTGGGAACATTTTTGCAAGTTTTTCACCCATATTACTACCTGCCCTTGACTGCGCACGGCGTGTATGCGCGCAGACGGCGCCGGCGCCGCAGGTGAAAGCTCGAGATCGAACTCACGAATAAAATCGCGACCCAGCAACGACGGCCCGCCTGCGCCCACCACGTATACGTTCAGTGTGTGCGTACGTCCCAGATACGATATGGGTAATAAAACTACTCCGATTGTTTGGATGTTCTCCCCGGTATAACTAAATAATTTACGGTATACTGCGGTATACATAATACCAGGTGGTACATCAGTGTTGGTCCAGATGGTATAAAGCCCCCCAAGTAACCCAGCCTAGGTTGGCTTGTGTTGTGCGCGTGGAGTACTTACCCTAATATAACTAGGAACAGGGCCGAGCCGCCCCTGTGTGCGAAGTGTGCGGCGCACACAGGCGCCAAGACGATAGGGGCGACCGCGCCGCCACCGAAATTATTTTGGACGACGTATTCTTTTTAGTAGAGTAGGTACCTATCGATTAGTAAGTAACCGCAACATGTCTTGCAAGGCTCCCAAGATAATATTCACGATGGTTGTTTCCAGCTGGGCTTTAGTTTACATTGATTAGGTACAACTTACCTACGATCAAAAGAACTGCGCCGATCAATTTCATCAAGGCACGCCCGCCGTGAGTTTGTTTATGAACGCAACCCGATGCGGTATGTGCGACGTGACGCAAGCCGAGAGGAGCCACGGGTATTCCCCCGTCCGCCGGGCGCCACTGGAAATACCTGCTGCGTGTAACCAGAGACGCCCGGCAACGGACGTCAGAGCGGCTGGGGCCTTGGGCCGCGGAATTATAAAAAAAACGGCTATTCCCCGATTTTAACGAATGAGAGAGCCAAAATAATTGTTGTAATACAGTCGAATTAAGAACCGACTTCCAAAAAAGTCTGTTGAAAAATTAAAATATTAATCTAGTATGTTATTATATTCTGAGGGAATTAACACGAATCTTACCGGTGTTACCGGCCTTGGTTACCTGGTTGAAACGTCAGGCACAAAAGGTATGTACCTACCAACATACCTGCATATATAGGTATGATACGTGCTAATTCCCGTCGAATATTATAATAGATTATGTAACGCGATACATAGCTTAATTAAAAGTTAATAGTCTACTAGGTACACACTAAAAACAATATATGTACATATTGTGTTAGGTACTGGGACAGTTTTACGTCTTCAAAACTAGAAGAAGAACGTGGTAAAAATACAATTAAAAGAAGTAATAAATATTTTACGACTCTACTCTACCATGTACTTCCTAAGAATCATTTGCACAACAAGTGCAGGAGCTGGCACCAGCAGCCAGCCAGCGTGGACGACACAGTGGTCGGAGCTAACCAGTGGGGTGCCTACCAACACACTGTACTGGGCTGGGCGACTCACCAGCTGCAGTAGATCGAGCAAAGTGGGCGCCTGATCTCACCTGTCTGGTATCCGTGTGAACCCGAATACCGACATCTACTGCAGTAGTAAGTGACAAGACGCAGAGACTAGCTTCGTCTAGAACCGTGTGGTTAGATGGGAGTCGACCCACCAGACGAAAGGGTTCCAAAACCCCCCTGATGCGTGGTCACCAGGCCCGCACCGGTCACCACCGTTTATTACACCAGAGTTTATTACCTACCTAGGTATTATTACACTAATTTTCGGGGTAGTGAGTGAGTAGGTAGTTAGGTACGTTCGCAATCGCATGGTAGGTATAAAGGTAAATGATACTCGGTAGGTACCTACATATAGAAGGTGATTAAGACTGCCCTGTACCGCTGTGCCCAGTAGGTGACGTGTGCGGCAGGTGCTTCATGTGGCCAGAACAACGCTGTAGAATTTGTGAAGGTAGCAGACATGCGGTAGGTAGCAGTGCCGGTGCGAAGGTATAGTGGGTCGGCAGGTGCGTCACGAACTGGGTGTAGTGGTAGCGGCAGTTGGAAAGAGGCAGTGGGAGAAACTGGTAAGATGCTCTCAATCTTCCCGGAAAGTTATCAGGTGTAGGTCAGACTAGTTTTGAAATAGTCTAACATCCATCTTCATAAACTTGCACATAAGCTTATTTATAATAGTACATACTTACCTAGTAGCACAGAATACTTAGCTATAGGTAATTAGTACCTAACTACCTACCAAATTCTGTGCTAGGCGCTTTACGTAGTATACCTAATACGCAGTGTAAGTTCAAAGTAAATATAAAACCAGGTAATTAGACAATAAATAGGGATAGTTAGGTTGGTAACATTTTTCTGTTGTAAAGATAATCGAAAGAGTTCGGTGATTTACGTTTTGGGTCAACATTGTATACATCCCGCCTGCGCGAGAGTGGGCAGGGAGGGAGGCACGCGTGGCTCGCTGCTGTGTCGTGTGTGACATGATGAGCCTGCTATTATACGTGTGCGCGCATACGTCTGCACTGCTCATCGCTGATGCTGTTTCTTTCTTCATGCTCCCGAGCAATACCTATCAACGAGTTTGAGCCGCTAAATAGCGCAACCTTAAAGAATAATTATACCAAGTTTCATCGTAATCGAACCGGTAGTTTTTGCGTGATGCCTGAACAAACAGACAGACAATTTTTTTTTAATTTACGGTATTATTTAAGGTACCTACATAAAATGTGAGCAAAAGGTATATACGGGCTTTTTGGCGTCAAATATTTTTAAATATTTAATTACTTTTTTTTGTGTTGTGACCATTATTATTATTATTTATTTATTAATTAAATTTATTAATTGAAATTTATTAATTGGAAGCACGAGAATTCGTGTGTATACAAAGGTACAGGCTGCGTTGGGAGTTGTGTGTATGGCGAACTTATCACAAGTAATTTAGTTTTATCAGAGTTTAATACTAACCATGGTCTTGGGACCATTTCACGATCGAGTCTATGTCTTGTTGTACCAATCTACAAACCTCGTCTATATCAGAGCCCGCCCGCACCACGCATAGGTCGTCAGCATACAGCATATACGCAGTACAGTGCTGCAGTATGTTACACAGGCTATATATGGGTCAGGTCTTCGATAGAAATGAAGCACAAACACAAATTTGAACACTACTTGCTATTTATTGATTTTGAGACAGATTTACAATAAATTATCGCGAGAGCTTAGAATTTCGTGCCGATCACAGCGGCAGTTACTGCGGACGACTCCATTAAAAACTACGTACCCCCACATATTCAAATATAAAAATTACAAATCTATGTCGCGTCGCTTACATAGTGCTGTACTACAGGGGTTGACACAGCACTCTATTCCATTGGAATTCTAGCGACGCGTGATACAGATCTCTTAAGACTACCCATTTGCGTTTTCACCTGTACTACTCGTACTTTGCCGTCCTTCCCGGGAATGACATCCTCAATTATACCTCGCGCCCACACGTTACGTGGCATGCTCGGGTCAACAATAAACACTACGTCCCCAATTTGGAGTGGTCTTTGTCCATCTTTGGCCCATTTTTGACGTGGTATCATCTCAGGTAGCACTTCAGCGACCCACCTTTTCCAAAACATATCGGCCAACCTCTGTGCTATACGCCAATGGCGACGTAAAAATAAGTCTGAGTCGTCAAAACTCCCTACCTGCGGTAAATTGGATGCTGAGCCGAGTAGAAAGTGATTGGGTGTAAGCGATTCCTTGCCGTTCGGCCGTTCACAATGGCTTCTACTTCAGCTAAGAGCGTATTGTATTGAACACCTCTTCCCTAGGCGCTCCCTCTTTAAGTGTCACCTTCAGTGCAACCTTGACACTGCGGATTAAACGTTCCCAAGCCCCCCCCCACCCCCCCCCCCACCCCCCCCCCCAATGGGGACTTGCGGGGGGGATGAAATTCCAGCGAGTGCCATGAATACCAGCGGTAGTCTGTAAGTACTGCTCATCAAGCTCTTCTTCAGTGCGGGCCACCCACGCCGCGAAGCCATTCGTCTAAGAGCCATAATGAGTGAGTCGGTGGTAAGTGAACCCACTGTCTCCAAATGTATTGCCCTAATGGTGAGACAGGTGAAAAGAACTCCATACCGCTTCTCTCTTCGTCTCCCTATTGTGACCTCCATAGGTCCAAACAAATTGACCCCGCAATGGGTAAACGGACGTTCGTGATGAGCTACCCTGGCAGCAGGTAAATCTCCCATTTTAGGTATTTGCGGCCTAACCTTACGTATCCTGCATAACATACATTTTGCTGTTATTTCTTTCACAGTAGGTCTCAATCGTATCAGACTCAATCGTATCGTGACAGATTTGACTGGTGTAACTCGACATTTACTTGCCACGAAACAAACCCTTATTTGTTTATTATTGTCTAACCAACGCCAGTAAGCAACCGCGCACATAGCTTGCAACGACGCATCACAAAATATGTGCAGTTGTAAAGAGTTATAATAACTGGTTTCAGTAACGAGCCGGTCGGGCAATATACTTTCGTGTGTAGTTATAGCCGCGCTACTCAATGAAGCGCCTAACAGCTGTTGTGAGTCATCCTCTGTTCCAATACCTACGACGACAGTGGATGCATAACATCGAGGTATTCGTATGTTACTAATTTTTTTTAATAATTTTAACCATTTAAACCATTTTGTACATATATTTTCAGTTATTTTTTGATCCCAATTAATATTTAGTTTCCACGTTTCCTGAAGTATTATTTTACCATTAATTGTAAACGGTGAGAGAAACCCGTAAACATCAAACAATGACATAATGACCTGTAATAATTCGCGTTTCGTAGGACATTTAATTCCATTAATTATATCTGTAGGTATACGTTTAAATGAAGTGACAAAACCTAAAGTATCATCATCGGGGTACCATATAATTCCCAACGCACGTTCACCCTCATGTCGTGCTCCGATCTGTACGGTAGCGGCGGTGACGGCGAGCGACTCCTCGGGCAAGCTATCTAATAATGACGCGCTGTTACTAAGCCAGTTGCGAATCTCAAAACCCCCTTGTTTATGTATATGCATAATATCTCGCGCTAACTCAATGCAAATGTTTACGTCCGGTTGACTATCTATATAGTCGTCCATATAATGTTGGTCGCGTATAGCTTGCACGGCCGCGGGTTTCGACGACTCAAAACCTTGTGCGTTTTTATTTTTAACGAACTGGGCAATGAACGGCGAACAGTTCGCGCCAAATATTAAAGACGACATTCTATATGTACGTACATGCTCGCTAGGGTTGTCGCGCCATAGAAATCGGAAGGTATCCCGATCAGTGGGTAATATCTTCACCCTTAAAAACATATCCTTAATGTCCCCCACCACGGCGTACTTATATTCGCGAAATCGCAACATAATACCTAGTAATGAATTCAATAAGTCCGGGCCGGTTAACAAATAATCATTAAGAGACAAACTACGAGTTTTAGCTGCAGCATCGAAGACTAAACGTAATTTATTTTTATTAGGGTTATCTAACTCCGAAATTAGGTAAGTACCATGTTTTGTTTGTTTTAGTTGTATCTAAAATTTCCTGAGCAAAATCGTTATTTAACAAATGATGAATACGCTCGCGGTACCTTTTTGCAAATTGTTCATTACATGCCATTTTCTTTTCCAGGTTATGAAGCCGAGACAGCGCTGTACGTTCGGAGTCAGGCATCTAACAGCTGACGTCCTTCCACGGTAGACCTACGTGCCATCGACCATCGATCAAAGTTGCCGTTTGTTCCAGGTGTTCCAGCGCTCGTACATCATCGATATTCTGGCGTGGTTTCCCAAATATTCCCATAGATTCGATAGTGAATGACTTTCTTACCATTTCGTGCAGGTCATCGGACGTGTCTGCCGACCCAGAGTGAACCTCAGTAACGTGCAGTGTAGTTAAGCACGAACGTGTTGATAACGATACCGGTATACGACCGTGAACACACCATCCCAAATGAGTACGAGTAGCACACGGTTCGTTACATTTGCCAACCCTAATCTCCAAAGGCAACAGTAAATTATAATTATCCTGGCCAATAAGAATCTCAGGATTAGTATTAGAACAACATAAAAAGTCCTTATTTATATCTTGTAAATGACAATAATTGTTAAAATTAATTACACTAAAATTTTGTTCTGGTATCTTAAAGCTCTTTAAACTACTAGTTTGCCATACAAACATTTACAATATCTGCATCATATACGAGCGCACTGTTGTCCCAGGCGCCATGGACGCGCAGCACCTCGCGGCGCCCGCGCAGGCCGGCGCGCGACACCAGTGCCGCACTGATAAGAGACACTGTAGATCCATCGTCTAATAACGCACTTGTCTGAAATACACCGTTGGGTCCGTGTACACTTACGGGAACGACTTTTAGTAACACTTTGCTCTTACTGTTCTTGACATGCGTTAATATTTCCGGGGACTCGGACGGGGTCTCGGTCACGATATTGTTCGTACTAACACACGGCTCGTTCACTGTTTCACGCGGATTATAATGTAATAGTTTATGATGCGCTTGCCCACAACTATCGACGTCACACGGTGTCGCCGGACAGCTGGCTCTGTCGTGACTCGCATCTATGCACTTGTAGCATAACCGGTTTCGTTTGACAAAACTCCATCGATCCTTACGTAATGCCTTGCGAAATTTTTTTTTATTAGGTAATGGAGTGGAATGGTTTAGGCAAGTCGATCAAATCCTTCCAAAAGGAAAGAAATAGTATCTGAATAATAATACCACTAATAGTACCCCCCAAAGGAAATAGTAGTATTTCCTTTTTAATTCTTCTACTGTTCTGTGTATGTATCATTATTTAACTCTAATTGTTCTTATTTCTCTAATTGTTTACTCTAATTGTTTATATTTTCGACCCTATAATTGACGTGATAAAGTCTATTTTGTGCCGCCAATGCGACGGACTCGTCACGTGTTGATGATAGGTAGGTACCTACGACGGCGACGGCGCGACGCTACCCATCATACGACGCATTTACTTACGACATGTCATCCATACATAACATCAAAACTGATATCTGCATGGTGATCGGTTTTTGTAAAATTATCTAATTGTTCTTCATGTAACATATAAATTATACCAGTTATGACCTACAATTTGCTGCATGGATACAGTATAGGTACCTCAGACCACTTAAACCAGTATTCGTTCTGAGATAGGTATTTACAATAATAATAAGATAGCTTTTTATATTTTCGACCCTATTTCTGACATAATAAAGTCTATTTTGTGCCACGAATCGGCGCTCATGCAACGTAGCGCAATTGCGATGTTGCCGATCTTCGTTGTGCCACGTCGTAACGGCCACAGTATACACCTACATGTATGTAGGATAGGAAGTAGTGTTGCCAGGTGTTCCGATTTTGCAACCCTGACAGGGTAAACTAATTTCTAGATGAAGTAGGTTAAACGTAGTAATCTACCTTTTTAAGCATTTCCAATATCTCTGCGAGACTATTTTATTTTACCTACCAACATTTTGCACGCAGTAGGTATCTTACTCAATTACTCAAACAAACGTCCCGAATTAACTCGATTGATGTCAAGCACATCACACGGATGGACTGCATTAGATGAAATTCGTGATTACAAGTGGTTAAACGGCTAAAAAAAAGATGGGTCATACAGAAAAATACGAATATACACTAAAAACCGGTAGGTTATTTAGTGTATTTTTTGTTAGACTGCTGGCAACACTCAGCAACGCAATGTCGTTGTGGCATTTTAGTGTGATTTGGACTTTTGTGTTCGTTCTTTGTTCGTAAAGCAAATGAAGTAAATAACGATTAATAGTGTGAGTTTTATTAGTATTTTGTTTTCTGTAGTGTAGTTTGTATAATAAAAGAACAATGATAGATAACGAAATAATTTTTATTTCAGTACGTTTATTTCAGTTCCGAGTCCTGCTTGTTCTACCGAACAACGTTTCTTGTCCTGCCCCTGGAGCTATATAGTTAGGAATAACTAGTTTTTCTGTGCGGGACTATCAACTAATCAAGGATAACCTTGACATTGGCGAAACATTAATCAGTGTCGAGTCGTGTGTGTTTGTACTCTGCGATTTGCTGGCTATGTAAGTATTCTTAGACGACTACAATTTGTTTTTAAAGATTTTTTAAAGATGTAAAACTTATTTGGTCTAATATGAATGATGAACAGGTAGGTTATGGTATCTAGTGTTATAGAGATATACAATCGTTTCCCGCTGTCAGTCCCTAGGTATGCTTAGACCTTTAAAAATACGCAACCTACTTTAATGCGGTTGTTTAATAGATACCTAGGTACCTAGAGTTGATCAAGAGTTCAAGGTTTCAGTATATTATTTGTCCAGTGAGTCAAGAAACTGTCTCATAAGCCAGTCTACAATACATCACAAGTAATTAGAAAGCTCAGGCTAAAAGAATAACAATAATAATATTCTTCTTCTAGTCTGAGTTAGAAAGTTGATAAATTTTCATAATGAAGTTAATGAACATACATAGGTACCTTATATTATTATCACCTATAATACCGAGGAGGTACGCAAACGTGAATTACACACCCACACTTTGCCAGTACTTTATTGGCCACACATTATAGTACATATACAACCGTTAGTGTTGATAAAAAGATATACCTACAATCTAAATCCTTAAACATTACTAAGAATAAAATATTTTATTTTAAAGGTAAAATCCTTATAGTCACATATAATCGTTTACATGTTTATGCTGGAACGTTTGGTTCAGCTGTACATTTTTTTAAGATATTCTTAATAATAGCTACCGCTCTTTCAGACATACCATTGCCTATGATAGGGACTTGATGTGGAGTGAGAAATATCCCATTCCTTTGTAAATATACTAAACTCATGGCTATTAAATGATGGACCATTATCGGAGATTACATTCTTTGGAATCGATCGAATGATTAATTACTGTTTTTGCTGAAGTACTAGACTTTAATTAAGCAATTTCTATGTATTTTGAGAAATAATCTATGACTATTAGATTTGGATTAATATTTATACTGTAAAAGGTTTTACTTGACGAGACATTAGTGTATCGCACCTGTATCTAACATAAAGCTTACATTTTTATTATTTATTGACAAATCTGTTCTCCAAGGGCTGGACATAATGTTATTTATATGAATGGAAGGGTCGGGGTTAGGGTGTCGCAAAGAGGGTCCCGGACTTTTCGACTTGTTTTTTGTATGGAGCGGGGACTTGTAAAATTTTCACCACTTCACGGGACTTAGAAAAATTTCGACCGATTTTTGTATGGAGCGGGGACTTGTAAAATTTTCACGATTTCACCTAGTGTCGGAAGAAGGGTTCGGGACTTAGAAAAATTTCGAATGATTTTTGTATGAAGCAGTGACTTGTAAAATTTTCACCACTTCACGGGACTTAGAAAAATTTCGACCGATTTTTGTATGGAGCGGGGACTTGTAAAATTTTCACGATTTCACCTAGTGTCGGAAGAAGGGTTCGGGACTTAGAAAAATTTCGAATGATTTTTGTATGAAGCAGTGACTTATAAAATTTTCACCACTTCACCTTGTGTCGCAAAGAGGGTCCCGGACATAGCCGAATTTACGACTGATTTTTGTATAGTGCAGGAACTTGTAAAATTTTCACGATTTTTGTCGACCTATTGGGGGAGGTGCGGGGGTTGTCGAGGATGACCTTGGAAAATCATTATGGTTAACACGTCGACTCCAGAGTACCCCGACTCGGATGGGTTAGTTTTTTTTTTTCATTTTTTTTAACCACCCAGAAATAGGAGCCCCGCGAAACGGGGCTCCGTCGACCTATCTGTTAATCGTTCATATTAGACCAAATAAGTTATATATCTTTAAAAAAAAAAATAGAAAAAAAAAAATTAAAAAAAAAACTTAAAAAAAAACTTAAAAAAAAAATTCAAAAAAAATACCAAATATACACTTTTTAAGCAATCCGGGACTTAGAAAATGTTGACTTCATTTTTGTATGGGATTTTTCTAAGTCCCGTGAAATCGTGAAATACAAAAATCAGTCATTTATTTTATTGTCAACTTATAGTAGTTTTATTTTGATTTCATTTTATTCTACAACTAAAGCAAGGATGCCCATACTAAAATTATGGTCAAGTGACCACAAAATAAAGAAAGCAATCTGTGTGTCCGAAGTAAACATAGACCAAATACTTGAAAAGGGTAAATATTAGAAATAATACAGTGGAGTAGTGTTGAATTTATCTTTGTAGAACCTCAGTAGTGTATTTAGAATGTATTGGTTGTACATTGTGTATTGTATACAGGGTGAATTTTTGAGACGGGACAGTAAGGGCAGTACCTTAACTGTTATAGTTAAGGTCGACCAAGGCAAGTGTGACATATAATTGATTAGTTGAAATGTTTCTACTCTGTAATGGTTTAAGACAAAAAAAAATACAGTCAGCAGCAAGAAAATGGTCATTTTACAAAAAAACTTTTTTTGATGACAATCTATCCTGTTTCTTTTAAGGATCAAAAGTCTACTGGACCGACTGACTGAATTTTTTTACATTTGCTACATTTTTTCCAAAATCTGTAAATGCAGTTCAGAATATCTTAAAAATGTATGAATCCTAAAAGCGTTTTCCTGTAACTATAAGGGTTAAGGTACCTGCCCTTACTGTCCCGTCTCAAAAATTCACCGTGTATGTTTAGATAGGATGTATTGAAAGAGTAGTTGAAATTTTTAATCCATAGATTGTCGCCCCAGCTTTGCATGGGTAGCATTAGAATGATGCAAAATTGCCAATAAGCTAAAAATAGGATAGATAGTTGAAATTTTCACAGAATGTGTGTTTCTCTTATTGCCGCTTTAACAATAAATAATTAAAATAAATTAAAAAATTTGTTGCTGAGCCCCAGGTTTTAATGTATTTTTATTATTTCTTCATTTGTGGTTATAGCAGCAAGAGAAATACCTACACGTACAGCTCGCTGATGTAGGTAGAAAGTACCTTTGTAGTAATAAATGTTGTACTTACGTTTAGAAATACCGTCTTCTGGACTACTGAGTCAGTTTTTATCGAATTACCGCACCGAAACCAACAGGAAAGGGGAGATTGAGATTGTGGAATCATTTTATATGTCGGGGAGCTACAAAAACTGTCTCCCAAAACTTTGGTCAATATTGTTGTCGTGTATATTGCTTCCTGCATCTGTATTATGTTTGTATTCGTTTTGTTTCAGCTAGAGAAAAAAATATTTATGGAACTAAAATATTCCTCATAGATGGCACAGAAATTGAAGATAATGATGTTTTAAGAGAATTTCAAAATGAGGTTCTTATTATAGTTAACGAGGAATGGGATGGGGGTGAAAAGACTTCCTCAGTGGCGTCTCACACAACTGCATCTGAATTGACAGTTCCAAATTCCCCCACTTCAAGCATAGATAGCAATATTAGCGATTTTCAAATCCCGTACAGTAAATTTCCATCAGCGCTTTTGTCAAAACTAAACAATGAAAAACTAATTTTACCCTCTGATGTCAATATTATTGTAAGAAATGTAGTAGATGAACTTCTTCATCATGAAAACTCACCTACAAGGTCAAATTATAGAGTGATTGCACGAGAATTGTGTGAAACATATCCACAATTGTATGACAGAGATCCTGATACAAACCAACTTATAGGATTGGGGTACTATACCGTTTTCAAAAAATTAGAAGAAAGAGTACACTACCTTCAACGGCCCCACAAAAGAGCACCCAACAGCCCTTACTCTGACACAAGTACAACAAAAAAGAAATCTAAATTAATAAAAAACATAAGTTCCGGTTGCAAGGAGTGGCAAGCGAGTATACCAGTCACATATGCAGATGAAGAAATAACGCCAGAAACTAAAAAATCCTGGCTTATATCAAATGCTTTTGTGAAAGAAAGAGATGAATCTAAGGTGGAATCGTATATGAATGATACTTATAGTTTACAGAGAACATTCCTGAATTCAACACCTGCACCTGCAGTGACTAGTATTGCTAATGAATGGCCAATATTATTGGAGGAAAAATATATGATAATACATTTTGACCGCCTTTGTGGCTTGAATTCTAACCAGTGCATGGACACTTTTCGCAGTAAAGTAACTGAATTACACGAGAAAATAAATGCACTGTTGCCAAAAAAACAAAAGAACGCTTCAGAGAACGACTTAGATGACACAGAGAAAAATGATATAAACTTGCTACAATTAACAGCCAAATATTTTAAAGAGGAT
Source organism: Nudaria mundana (assembly GCA_963556515.1). Classification (NCBI taxonomy): domain Eukaryota; kingdom Metazoa; phylum Arthropoda; class Insecta; order Lepidoptera; family Erebidae; genus Nudaria; species Nudaria mundana. The sequence continues at coordinate 20,226,887 of OY748302.1, read as the reverse complement.
CTATCATACATCTATGTAAAATATAAGGTACTTGTTATTTAAATATACAATAATTTTTTGTTAAATTTCTTTTAGTGTGCAGCTTTACAAAAATAATTAGTAAGATGGTAAAAAGAGCAAATGGCATTAATTTTATTTTGCGTTTTGTTTTTAGCAACCGTTGTCCAGGTCTGATATTATTAGCCGAGGAAAAACCACAGCACCAAACATAGTTTCTGGTATGTATTTTTTTATACAATTTGAAGTTGATCAAGTCGACTTAAACTGATTTCTATAAAATTTTAATATGAAAAAATGCAAAAAATTAAAAATACTATTTTTCATATTAAATTAATTTTCAGCCTATTTATATTATTACTATTAATAGTCCTATATACATTAGTAATGTATATGTCGCAGCCAACTGGATAAATCAGCCAGACGGGCTAGCCGACGGACAACTTGCCAAGTGACTGATTTAACCAGAAGACTGCCACATATGCATTTTATTATTAGTCGTGTGTTTTGTTTCACTCACTACATTACGTTGTATTTTTGTTTTGGTGTAAACTTGTCAATAAATAAATAGATGAACATCAACTCAGTTTCATGTAAGGATCATTATCATTGTATGGGAAGAAAATAATCTGAAAATCGGAAGCTTAAATGAAATGAAATGATCCTTACATGAAACCGAACCTAAAAAAATATCGATGTGAATTATTTTTAGAGGCCAAAGGACTAGAGTTTGCCATTGGCGTTTGCCGTCAATCCAAATTTTACTTAATAAAACTTTTTTACTTACAGGTATCGACAATATTTCATACCTACTCGTAGAAAACACTATCGTCAGCGAAGTGGGGAGTACGTCCACATGTAGTTCATCTCTTCAAGTGTTATTTGCGGCCTATTACAATTTCAACATGGCTTACCCGGAACAGTGCCAAAATACTTTAGAGTTTCTTCAAAGGTTTGTTTTCAAAATTAATCAGTTCAGTGTTCGAATCTACACCCCGCCTGAAAGTTGGGTCCTTCATTTTTGTTACACCCTATATATTTTTGCGATCCCAAAAAATATTCTTGTTTCACATGTACAGATTTTGATTAAATTTAATAAAATTATCCGTGTTGGACAATTTTAAGTAACTTTGTTATGTAACTTGGCAATTATTAATTGAATTAAGCTTTAAGTTGTCTTGTTTATCCACAAAATTTTAAGTATTAATGTGAACTAGGTAAATCTGCTGTTAGACAATAATTTTAAAATAAAAGGCGGTACATACTTGTTTGTTTTTGTAACTTTTTGTAAGGGCAGCTTTTCAAAAACATGAAACATGTACTCGGACCATTATTCCAGCAAGCCTCTTAAAGAAACTTTTTTAAAAATGGAAATCATATTTCAATTTTCCATACTAAACATTCAATCCAGCAACTAACTTATGTGGGAAGTCTAAATTTCCGATTCTGTTTTTTTTATATCCGAAAAAAGTTTTTTTATAAAGTTTCTCATAATAATAGGTACTCTGAAATAATGGTTTTAGCTTGGTAAGCTGTCCCATATACCCTGTTTAACATGGTGATTATTAATTGAATTTCAAGCGTTTTGTTATACTATTCCTACTGTCAACGTTGAATTATTTAATATTTGTCAATACCAAGTTATATGGATGAGCAAATTTAATATTATGAATGAGAAATATTTGTTTTTGTAAATTTAATATTTTTGTCGAAAAAATTAATACATTTTTGAATGTCAAATATTTGTTTTGTTTTTTATAAAACTCCCTCTCTTCCCAGCTAGTTATCCCATATGGTGGTGGGGTCAGTTTTCCTTTCCAGGAAAATTTTGGTATTGTCACTGATAAAATTGTGTGTATTTCAGGCCTATTTTATGTGAAATTACATGTCTGTTTCGGAAATTACATTTTTGGTCTTGTTTTATAAAAAACAAATTTGATTTCTCCCACTTTGCTTTATCCTCGACGTCGTCGTCTTCGGAAGCTTGACACTCTCTCATGTCCTTTGACACTACACCTTTCCATCCCTGGGCGAAGGTCCAGAGGGAGACCCAGGACACGATGGATAGATGTAGTTTCAAAGGACATGAGTGTCAAGCTTCCGAAAGCGACGTCGAGCAGACATGTAATTTTACATAAAATAGGCCTGAAATACACAACTTTATTTATAATAATACATTTATTATCCTGAAAAACTCATGTACTTGCAGTAATTTTACTGAATACTATCAGTAATTTTATTAATTATAAGAAAGAGCACACAACCAATATGTAATTTCACATAAAATTAACTTGAAAAGTACACATTCTTCTCAGTAGTTTTACATAAACTTTCCGGAAATGTGCATTTTATTTGCAGTAACTTCACAAAATTGTGTGTAGATACTCACAATCGATATGTAGTTTTACATAAAATGTGCCTGAAAAATACTGAATGTTATCGGGAACATTACATTTGTTTTCCTGAAAAACTCATGTACTTGCAGTAATTTTACTGAATACTATCAGTAATTTTACATAATTATAAGAAAGAGCACACAACCAATATGTAATTTCACATAAAATTAACTTGAAAAGTACACATTCTTCTCAGTAGTTTTACATAAACTTTCCGGAAATGTGCATTTTACTTGCAGTAACTTCACAAAATTGTGTGTAGATACTCACAATCGATATGTAGTTTTACATAAAATGTGCCTGAAAAATACTGAATGTTATCGGGAACATTACATTTGTTTTCCTGAAAAACTCATGTACTTGCAGTAATTTTACTGAATACTATCAGTAATTTTACATAATTATAAGAAAACGCACACAACCAATATGTAATTTCACATAAAATTAACTTGAAAAATACACATTCTTCTCAGTAGTTTTACATAAACTTTCCGGAAATGAGCATTTTACTTGCAGTAACTTCACAAAATTGTGTGTAGATACTCACAATCGATATGTAGTTTTACATAAAATGTGCCTGAAAAATACTGAATGTTATCGGGAACATTACGTAAATTTTGTTGAATTTTACATAAATTTGGTGTACTTTTACAAAATAAAATGTTGTATACATTCTGTAAAATCACATCATATTTGTGTAAAATTTTCCTTATGTATTTTTACATAAATGGAATGTACTATACCTTATGTAAAATTACATGTAAGTATGTAACGTAAATCCGATTTACATTACGTTATGTAAAATTACATCTCTCATGTGAAATTACAGAAACATTTAAAATTACATAACTGTTTGGGCAACGAGAGTTGCCCAAACTTTTATGTAATTTTCCCTGAAAATTTTTAACAGTGTAGGCTAAATTAAATTAAATATTTACATTCTTAATTTATCTCGTTCCAATCTAATAGTACTTATAGTATATAAATTAAATCTATGGTCAGGGCTATACAGGCGCGGACTTTCCCACAATAAGTGGCGAGTGACGAGTCGAGCTTACCTTCAGCCAGCGTTAGCCCTTGACCCAGCAATCACTCCGATGTGACCCTGCCAGACACTTCAGCCGACGGCGACGCTCTTGGCAGCTATAGTTTGGTAGGTAATGACGATGGCGCTACGATAATAGCAGATGTATTCACATTCCCCGTGTCGACGCAACGTAGTCTCGCTAACTTATTGTTATAATTACATGTTTATGACATTAATGGAAACAATCTCCGCCGCGTCCCGTCACCGACAGCGCGCGACACTCGTTCTGTGCCATATACCTATCTATAGATAATAGAAGCTAGTTCAAGGGCTGACCCTGACTATGTAGTACTTTGTGTAGGACACACATAATACAGCTTCCCGCGAGGGAGCGAGTTGATTGTATGAAAATATTGTAGTTAATTGGGTCGGCAGTTGGCGCCACGTCAAGACTGTAATCTATGATCTGAATCGACAATATTGCTATAAATACTACAGAATATACGCATTTCCTCAGCGTTGCACATATTTCATTCTGCCAGTAGTTTAGTTAATTGTGAAAGCGCTGGATATTTTAACCGATACCGAAATAGAGGCAGGGAATGTTATACTGGTATGTAGGTGAGCTAGCCCTACCTACCTACCTACCTCATACGAGTTCAGCAGCACTCATAAATAATGAACAGCAGGAATCATTCTACGTAAGGAGTAGGTACTTACACTTATGTCGGCGCTAGTACGTATCATTAACGGGCCATGAATTGTTTATTTGATCAAGTGAGTGATCGATTTTTTTTTGCACTACCATTGGTTGAAGTCGCGCCGATCGTTTGAAGTCGACGACGTACTAGACCGGCTTCGGTGCAAAGCCAAAGCGTCTGAGAGTAGAAGGATGCCCAATGGACATCGTCATCAAAGATATGGGGACATCGCGGGCAGATTGGAATGTGGCTACAGCTCTTTACATCAGTGATGATGGATCTACCCGAGCGACCGAGTGAGAGTGGTTATATATTAGATAAAAGTTCGTGAGTAAGCTCAACAAGTGCTTGATTGATTATTATTATATTAATAATCTTTCTGTTACAGAACCAGCTGTGAAAAGCGAACTTGAGACTTGCGTTAGTTGACCTCTCCCGACACATACGAGTTCATTCGACTATCCATTACGAGTAGACCAACCAGGGGTAGACCAGTCGTTGTCGTAGAGCCATGTGGTACCTACGCTACCGTCGCCGCGTCGCGTCGCGTCGCGTCGCCCGGTGCAACGATCGAGGCCAACCTCAGCTTTGTGTTCGTCACTAATGTTGTCATATAGATTAATGCCTAATATCGAGAGCCGGTTAATGAAGGATGAATTAATGTGCGTATATTTGCAAATCTCGACCATGTCGTATGGGTAGTCGGTGTGTATGGTAGTGGTGGCGTGTGAAAGCTCCGCGGGCGAGGTTCGCACGCGCGTGTCCGTGTGTGGGTGCTGCGCCTGCGCCGCACCTCTGGCGAGTATTTCGCAACTGCAAACTGTTATCTATTCGGTTCATTCGGCTTTAGTTGTATCAAGGATTATTTTAATAAGGATACATATTTGTAATGTGTACGGCCCAAGGCTTTGATTTGTCATTCGTAGCACTGACGATGACGTCATCGCGTCATGCGGAACCGAAACTCGATGTATGTAGGTATGTAGTTACACAAACATGTCACGGCTTACAAATCAGTAGTACAAACATAACATAACACAGCATCACGCCTTTTTCCCCGAAGGGGTAGGCAGAGGTGTGCAAACACACCCACATCTCGCCAGCTATGTTAGGTCCCATGTAATAGGGGGCGAGCCTATTGCCATTTACCGGGCACAAGTTCCAGACTCTGGTATAATTATCTGGGTAAAATTCTAAAGATAATTATACATTATCCACCAGACCCGGGAATCGAACCCGAGACCTCGAGCGTGGCAGTCCGTACTTAGTACCATTGTGCCACCGAGGTAGTCGAGTACAACGAGTAGTACAACTGTAGGTATAATGTATCTGTTCATCTTTATAGGTAGGTATGTATTAGTAGACTCACCACCGAAACGCACATAAGTAAACAGCGTTTCTTGTATTCATTGATGATTGAACAAAGTGTAGGCACTAAACTAATAGTTTCTAGTTCCCAAATGAGCCCACGGGAGCACAATTATATTTCCGGGAAAAATAGGTGCCAGCCTATGATACTCCATATCATCAGCTATCCGCCGGTGAAGGTCCCATTAAAATTGGTCCATTTCAGATATTAGCCAAACAAACAGACAAACAGAGAAAATATTGGAAAATTGATGGTTAAACTATGAGAGTGTCGTGTCGTCTCCTCTCCCTTCGCCGCATATATTAATACGAGTATATAACGGCGCCTCTCGTTCATCAATATGCATAGAGTACAGACAGAATGGACAGATTTAAAACTGAAAGGGACGACTCAACATTATTCAAAGGTTATCTACATATCTCGGACATATTTGTCGGACCGGAGCTCAAGAGTCTTGAGAGGAACACAGAACGAGAGACGAGAAAACGAGAGAACGAACACAGTTAAAAGCAACAATTGTTAATATATATTATAATATTGACGTATATAAAATATAATTAACATTTATAAATAAAATCGGTATTACACACAAACCAATACTGAAGAGATTTAAAATTGTAATTGGTATCTATTTATCAAAGCAGCCTAGAGCGTGAACCGTCCTGAATCCCTGAAGAGGGTAGCGGTGGCGTTGGCGGTGGTTGTCGACCTCGTCTCCTAGTGTTGTGAGCTCAGTTTGATTAATGTTAACTCGTCACTCGTTACTCAGCGCTCTACCCAGTAGCCACCCGACACGGGCCGCCACCCGCCACCGTCACAGTCGCAAAGATTAGATTACATAGTTGAGAACTCTCATTATTGCCACCACACGTTTCATTAAGTGATAATCACGAGATAAATTCTATTAACTCACGCTCGCGCTTATTCGCTTGACAAATTTTTCCAATTACTAATTTTACTATTTGTATATCTGAGAGCGAGCAGATTGGAACCTTAGGCCAAAATAGGTAAGTACACCTGTCCTAAGAGCTCTGAACCCCCCCACGCGGCAGGTATTCTGTACATAATTATTACCTACTCCCTGTATTGTGCAGGTTGTCAGGAAAACCGCCCTGAGAGTGTTGCGTAAGTCACTTAAACAGATAACAATTTGGTGCCCAAGTTTACATAGATGCATTTTTGCCCAGGTTTGCAAAGGGGCCCTTCTGGGTGCAAAGGGGCCCTTCTGGGTGCAAAGGGGCCCTTCTTAGGGTGCAAAGGGGCCCTTCTTACGTCTATCGGGCCCCAGCGACCTCACCTGCTAGTGGCGCACCTGCTGATTAACGGACGAGGTTCGTATATTACGGTACCTATGTGGTGGCTTTGGCCCCTACGTGGATACCAGGTGGTACAACAGTGTTGGTCCGGGGGGGTACCACCGTGCAGCTGTGCTAAAGCCCCCCAAGTAACCCAGCCCAGGCTGGGTTGCGTTAGGGGTTCAGCATCTGCACTGCCGGGCCCGGGACGGTGTATGGTGCGGCAGGCAGGGGTCCAGTGGGGGCGAAGCGGAGTCTAGTGTGGGTGGTGTGGGTCGATTCGCCGGCCAGGGAGACCCTTAGCAACGGCGTTGCCGCGGCCGCCCGCAACATAGTCATGGGGCCCGCCTGGGACCAACCACCCCAGTAGGCTGCCCCACATGTTGCGCATAATCCTGTTGTGGGGTCGCCGCTCCGGGTGGTAACCGGTGTGGGGTAGCGGCGGCCTTGCATCAGGGGGGTTTGGGAGCCCTTCCGTCCGGCGGGTCACACACGGTTCTAGACGAAGCTAGCCTCTGCACTTTGTCACTTACTGCCGCACCAAATATCGCCCTGTCTTCACGCTTCCCCATATTTCACAATGACAGTGCAACAATATAATAGACGGTACACAGCGGCCCCTAGAAACCCCACAAAGTTGACTTTGTTTGAGGTGGAGTTCGCGAATATCCGCGGACTCCAAGCAAACCTCGATACCGTCCACCATCACCTGGAGTCGGCACGGCCTTCTGTGATGTTCCTAACGGAGACACAGATACGCCGCCCTGACGACACGTCGTACCTCTGTTACCCGGGCTATATCATTGAGGAACAATTCCGCGATAAAGCCGGGGTGTGCGTGTTCGTTAGGGCGGATGTTTGCTGCCGCCGGTTGCGCTGTCTGGAGAACCCCTCCTACTCCGTCCTTTGGCTGCACGTGGATCATGGCTCCATGAGCCAGATCTACGTGTGCGTCTACCGCTCCCACACAGGGGACACTGGGACAACAAGGCTTTTCGAATACCTCAGCGAGATGGCTGACGATGCGCAGGTGCGGTTCCCGAACGCTGACCTGGTTTTCTTGGGGGACTTTAACGGTCATCACGTTGAGTGGCTGGGGTCCCTTAGGACCGATCATGCGGGACGAACCACCCATGCATTCGCTCTCTCCCACGGGCTGACCCAGATGGTACGGGGGATCACCCGGATACCTGACAGGTCAGACCACACGCCCGCCTTGCTGGATCTACTGCTGACGAGTCGCCCAGCCGAGTACAGTGTGTCGGTACGCGCCCCACTGGGCACTTCCGACCACTGTGTGGTGCACGCCAGCTTCCAAGTGCCACCACCTGCTCGTGCTGAACAAATGACTCGACGACTATGGCACTACTCGTCGGCAGACTGGGACGGTCTCCGCGATTACTTTGCGTCCGTCCCGTGGAGCCAGCGCTGCTTTGTAGGGAAGGCGCCTTCGGATAGCGCTGCTGCCATTGCTGGCGAGATCAGTCTAGGGATAGAATATTATATCCCTTTCACTGATGTCGCCAGCATCCGCAAAGCTCGCCCCTGGTTCGGGCGTGAATGTGCCGAGGCTGTCCAGAAAAAACAGTCGGCATATCGCGCCTGGGTCAGGGCTCGGGCGGCACGTGACCCGAACGTGAACCGCCTCAAAGCAGCGTACAATCGGGCCACTAGGTTCAGCAAGAGGGCCTTCAAGAGAGCGGATGCCCAGCGCGTCGCGCGGCACATCCCATCCCACGGGCAGCCGTGGATACTGGCAACTGGCCAAAGCCGTACAGTCAAATTTTTGTCAACCCTCGCTGCCACCACTGCGTTTTCCTGACGGATCACTGGCTCACAAAGCCCAAGAGAAGGCGGACATGCTCGCAGACCTCTTTGCGGCTAATTCCCGGGTCGATGACCGTGGCCTGCAGCCCCCCGCCATCGCCAACTGTGGCCACACTATGCCTGCTATTGTTATCAGGCAATGTGATGTACGGGCAGTGCTGCGGTCACTCGACACGCGGAAAGCCAGTGGCCCTGACGGCATTCCGGCGGTGGTGCTACGAAAATGTGCTGCTGAGTTGTCTCCAGTATTAACGCGTCTGTACCGCCTGTCATACTCTACAGGCCTCGTGCCGGAGGCCTGGAAGGAGGCGAACGTACAACCGATCCCCAAGAAAGGGGACCGATCCCCAAGAAAGGGGATCGATCCGATCCAGGCAACTATCGACCCATAGCTGTCACCTCAGTCATTTGCAAGGTGCTCGAGCTTCTTATTAATAAGCAGCTCATGCGATACCTGGAGGATCACTCGCTAATCAATGATCGGCAATATGGCTTCAGGCCAAAACGATCAACGGGTGACCTCCTGGCATTCGTCACGCATGTATGGGGTGAGGCTATGGAAAAGTTCGGCGAGTCCTTGGCTATTAGCCTGGACATCGCCAAAGCTTTCGATAGGGTCTGGCATGCTTCGCTCCTTTCCAAGCTTCCGGCATATGGTCTACCTCCTCAACTGTGCAGCTGGATTGCCAGTTTTTTAAACGAGCGCCGAGTGCGGGTCCTCTGCGATGGCCAGGCTTCTCGCTTCTTGCAAGTGAATGCCGGGGTACCGCAGGGGTCCGTACTGTCACCAACTCTCTTTCTTCTGCATATCAATGATATGCTTTCCCTCGGGAACATTCATTGCTATGCAGATGACAGTACATTGCACGGGAGTTACTCGGTTCGTCCGACGGCGGGGCGATCTGTGATAGAGGAGGAGAGACGACATCTCGTGGGTGATCTCGACCGAAACTTCGACAGTATCTCCCAATGGGGTGCCGAGAACTTGGTCGAGTTCAATGCCCACAAAACACAGGCGTGTGCATTTACAGCGAAAAAATCCCCTTTCCTTCCCCTACCCACTCTTCAGAATGCAATATTACCAATGAAGGACAATCTAGACATCCTTGGCATAGACGTTCGTCGAGAGCTCAATAACACAAAATACATTGAGAGATGTATTGGGCTAGCTTCGCGGAAACTAGGAATACTGAACAAGGTAAAGCGATTCTTTACACCGCACCAGAGGTGTCTGCTGTACAAAACGCAGATTAGACCCTGCGTTGAATACTGCTCTCACCTCTGGGACGGCTCCGCGAAGTATTTGCTGGACGCACTCGACGCTATGCAGCGACGCGCTGTTCGCATTATAGACTGTCCGGAGGTAACGGGAAGCCTTGAGCCGCTAGCCCAGCGCCGAACAATTGCTTCCTTGGCCGCGTTCTACCGTATTTACCACGGTGAGTGTTCTGAAGAGCTCTTCAACCTGATCCCACCCTCTCCCTTCCGATCCCGAACAACGCGTGCCGGCCAGAGATGTCACCCTCATACCGTAGAAACCGTCTTCGCGAGAACCGAGCGTTTTAAACGATCGTTTCTCTGCCGAACGATGGTGGCTTGGAACGCCCTGCCTGCGCACGTGTTTCCTCCAACATATAACCCTGGGCTCTTTAAGCGAAGCGTGAAGAGGCACATTACTGGGTCGTCAAGTTGAGGGCCACTCTCTATAGTATTCCTGTGTACTGTGAGAGTCGCCCTCAATTGCCAGACGTCGCCTCAGCTTACCATCAGGCGGGTAGCGTCAATTTGTCGACCTAAATATAAAAAAAAAAAAAAAAAAAAAAAAGATTTGATTTTGGACAATTCAATAAAAGGCCGACCGCCGGAGCCTTCCACAACATGTGGCGAGACCTCGCGTTGGCAATGTGTAAATGTTATTGTGCGTAATGTGTCGTCTATGTGCGATGGTGGCCGCCGAACGGCCCGCTCCGGCCCGCACCGGCCCGGACAGTGCAGCGCGTCGACCCCGATCAATACGACAGTATTACCATTACTGCTCGCAAAACTGATACTTACTGTATTGCATACGATAACAAGTGAGTAGGTAACTACTTGTGCTTACATTGTATACCCAAAGGGGTACGTGACTACGTGAGGTCGTTTAAGTCCCTACCTATTGAATGTTTGTGTGCAAATAGAATACCAATTGTTTACAATCACTTACGAGTAGTTACGAGGCGCGTCCGGCGTCGGCGACCGTCCGTACGTCCGTACGTCCGTACGTCCGTAGTGTGCTTGTGTAGATTATTGGTGCACTTTGTGTTTGCGATGTTGTTTCTCGAGAGGGACGGAGAGGATTCGCGTTCGACGGCAATGGGCGTTTTCACATTGCACGATATCGTGACGTGTCGAGGAATTTATCGTGGTGACATCGTGACGATATCGTCACGATATTGCCACGATATCGTAAGTAGCAGCAGTAACATCTATACTTACTTATAATAAATCTGTAAAAGTGAAAATTCTGTACATTGAAAATATAAAAAAAAATATATGGCAGGGGGTGTTACTAGACCGACACCGAACCGAAAAATGTGATTAAAATTTTTTTTGTCTGTCTGTCTGTTCAGGCATCACGCAAAAACTAGCGGTTCGATTACGATGAAACGTGGTATAATTATTCTTTAATATCCTGGGCGTGGTGCCCAGGGTACTTTTTATCCCGGAAAAGTATATACAATAAAAAACAAACTTAATTTTGCGGTTCGATCCCTAGACCCGAGTACTGTACCAACCGCAAATAATAAGTTTGTCGTAGGTTTTTATTTTTATTTTGGTTTCGCCAAATTGACGCCGCGCCGCCCGCCTGGTGGTAAGTCGTGACGACATCTAGCGACTGTGGGCCACTCTCACAGCACACAATACTATAGAGAGTGGCCCTCAACTTGACGACCTACTGATGAACGTTTAAAACGTTCGGTTCTCGCGAACATGCTACTGTGTGGGAGTGGCACCTCTGCCCGGCACGCGTTGTTCGGGATCGGAAGGAAGAGGGTGGGATCAGATTGAAGAGCTCTACAGAACAGGTTACGTCACCCGCAGTGGAGTTCACTAAGGGGCGCTGCACACAGGTAAGATACTATAATATTTTAACTTAAGATACAATATCGCTCGCCATACAATTCAATGGACTATCACACACGACGTAGATAATAAATAATATTTCATATTTTCGTATCTTAAGATGAATTTTATGGTAAAATAGAGAATATAATGGAAGATATAATACTCGTAGATAAACTGGTGTAGGGCGGCTTTTTGAACGCAATAAAACCCAAAACAATGGTTTTTAGAACTTTTGTCTGTTTGTCTGAATGTTTGAACACGCTAATCTCAGAAACGGCTTAACCGATTGGAATTTTTGATTTGAATTTGCGGTTTTTAGTAATGCGTTGTAGTTTATTCAACTTAACATTTAAGGTTTGGTTTTCAATCGGTTCATAAATAAAAAAGTTATGTAGATCTAAAGTAACACGCAGGCGGAGCTGCGGGCAACAGTTAGTAACTTAATAAATATTTAATTTACTATCACTAAAAAAACATGCAAAAAAAAAAAATGCAAACCTAATATGTAGTACCTTTGAATACTACCTGCAATCGGTGCCAAGCCCGGTGACTTTATATTTGGTCGCGTTTTAGCGCAAAATTTGAATTGAAACAATTAATTTGCATTTTTATCTCCATTAATTTCTGCAGAAATATGTTTCTCCTCGTTAATAATATGTGTTCAGGTCAGGGGGGCAAGTCGCGTATTGCAATTGTAGCAAAGTAGCATCGTATTTGCACGTCGAAGGCAAATTTTTACAGTTTTTGTAGTCTACTAACACAAACGCAGTCCAGTAGCGAACATGCGTCTGCCTGATATCTGCTAGCTTGTGACGCGCTATTAGCTGTTTGCGTGCGTAGTCTACTAAAGTTATAGCCCCCAGACCTACTCATAGAAACACGTCCAACTGTCACCGGTAATATCAAAGTTTTTGGGAAGTGGGATGGGAATTGGGATTTTTTTTATGGGAAGAGATGGAGTTTTCATACTTTCGTGAAGTTCAAGGGGGTCCGAAAATTAAGTCAAAATTGACCTGGGATGCTTAGTTTCCGAGATATCGGGTACTGGGAACCTTGGGTATTTTTGCGGGATGAGAATTCCCGGATTTTTTTTTACCGGCGAATGGAACTTGTGATGGGAGGGGTTGCTGGGGAACAAAAAATTGCCCTAAATTTAGGTGGGATGCTCGGTTCCCGGGATATAGGGGTTGGGAAGTTGGTGATGTCGGGAGTAACTGCCCTCATTTTCCGGCCCCATAGTATTCTAAGTAAGTATTTGATCTTCTCACAATTTTTTCTTCCCAATTCTCATCCCACCTTCCACAAAACTTGAAGCCCTTATATCCCGGTAACGGAGCTTCCCAGCTCAATTCTGAGCAAATTTTTGTTCCCCTGCACCCCTGCCGAGACGTAATCTATTCGCCTGCAAAAAGAAATCCCGGGAATTCCCATCCCACAAAAATACTCAAGATTCCCAGTACCCGATATCTCGGAAGCTAAGCAATTTAACTACTAATTTTCGGACCCCCCTTGAACACCCCACAAGTAATAAAACTCCATCTCTTCCCATAAAAATAAATCCCAATTCCCACCCCACTTCCCAAAATCTTTGATATTACCGGTGACAGTTGGAGGTGTTCTATGAGTAGGTCTGGGCGCTATAACTTTAGTAGACTACGCACGCAAAAAGCTAATGGGCGTTTTCACATTGCATGATAACGATATCGTGACGATGTCGTGGCGATATTGTCACGATATCGTCACGATATAGGGGAGGTATTGCATTGGGCATGTGTTGTTAAGCAATTTAAGAAATGTTTAAATTATCCAGGGCAATTGCAGAATCATTTAATAACTTTTATGCAGATATGGTGAAGAAAAGTGACTCAAAACAAAATAAAAAATCTAACCTAAGCAACAAACTATCCTCGATGTTTATGAATCCTACTACACTACAAGAAATTTATAAAATCATTATGAATTTGAAAAACACGGCCAGCGACTGTATCGGTACTAAAATCATAAAGAAAACTTCTACAATTATTGCCCCGGTGCTTAGTCATCTTATCAACGGGTCCATTTCGGACGGTGTTTTCCCGGAAAAACTTAAAGTAGCAATAATTAAACCACTTTTTAAAAAGGGTAGCAGGGAGAACATGAATTCGTATCGACCAATCGCCCTGATACCAGTATTTTCCAAAATTTTCGAGAAAGTATTGTACAACAGATTGACTGACTATTTCGAAAGGGAGGGTTTATTCACTGACCGACAGACTGGGTTCAGGAAAAGTAAAAGTATTGACATAGCCATATATGACTTCCTGAATTTAGTCATATCAAGAATGGACAAAAGACTCCCCGTCCAAGCACTGTATATGGATATGACTAAGGCGTTTGACCATGTGGACCATAAAATACTTATAGACAAGCTAAATGCATATGGTGTTCGAGGCAATTTGTCGAATTTGATAAAATCATATCTTGTTGACCGGCAGCAAATCACAATCATCAACAGAATATCTACCAAATCAAAAACTGAACTTTCGTACAAGTCAAATGCGAGGACAATTTGTTACGGAGTACCTCAAGGGAGTATACTGGGATGCTCCTTTTTATAATTTATATAAATGACTTCCCAACGGCTACTACATATCCCATGGTTATGTATGCTGACGACAGTACGGTGATATTTGATAACGACAAAATTGAGGACAATAATTCACTAATCAATAGAAATGTTACAGCTTTAGTAAATTGGCTAGAATTAAATAACCTTAAAATTAATTTGGAAAAAACTTACCTGATGAATTTTAGTCAAAGAGGAAACCAAGTGAATTTGGACATTCAATATAATAATAAAAAAATTAATGACATTTCTGTTCAGACATTCCTAGTTCTGCGGATCGAAAGTAGCCTACATTGGGATGCACAAATTGAATCGGTCTGCAGTAGAATTCACCGGCTTGCGTATCCGTTGTACATGCTCAACAAGACTGTAAACATCTTTGTTTACAGTCTTTCCATTCTTGTGGCTTATCACGGGTTAGTGGCCTCTACTTTAAGGTACGGTATTATTTTCTGGTGCAATGCGACGGGTAAAGATTTGGTGTTTAGGGTCCAGAAACGCTGTATTCGAGCTATTGCTAGAATTAGTAACACAGACTCATGTAAACCACATTTTATTACCATGAACCTTTTAACTATGCTATGTATGTACATATATGAAACCGTAATGTTTGTAAAACGGAATTGGAGTAAATTCTCTTTAATCACAAGTGGCCGCAGGTCTGGTAATCTGCATCTTATACCTGCCAACACGACATTGTTACATAAAAGTGTATTAGCAATGGCACCGAAATTGTACAATAAATTGCCAAAAGACATTAAATCTGCTGAAGATTATAACATATTTAAAGTTAAAGTTAAGAAGTTCCTAATATATAAAGCATATTACACGGTGGATGAATATGTTTTAGACAAATTTGACTAATTTACCATAATGACTAAAACAATTTTTTATTTTCTATTTATTAGTGACATTGTTATGAATTATGAATATTATTAGACGTTATTATGAATTATGAATACTATTTATTATGAATTTTTGTTACTTGACATACTTACTTACATACTTACTTATAATAATTTTTTATAATTAATTTTCTGACATTTTAGCCTTGACATTTTGTTATACATTTTATTATTAATTATCAAAATACGAGTACAACTTATATTATCATTTATAGCATTAAAGATAAAATAGAATATTTGTACATCACTCAATGTGGTAGGATATAGTTATAGTGAACCAAATAATAAATTGTAAGACCTAAACGAACCTATATTCCACAAATAAATAAATGATTATTGATTATTGATTATCATTATGCAGATGGGTACTGCAGTACCTACCTCATCAGCTCAGGGGCCTAAGTCATGTAAAGGAATGTAAAACGCGATGCTACTGCTATACTACTAGGTTGCAACTGTAATTGGTTAAAAAATCGGTAGTCGGCGCCAGAAAGGCACCAAACCGAATGATTGCAGAGTACTATTATCATTAGGTTAAGTTGAATTTAGTTACTCCCGACATTACTTCTTAACTTCCCAGCCCCTATATCCCGGGAACCGAGCTTCCCACCTAAATTCTGGGCAAATGTTTCTTCCCCCTGCACCCCCTCCCATCACAAGTTCCATTCACCTGCAAAAAAAATCCCGGGAATTATCATCCCGCAAAAATACCCAAGATTCCCAGAACCCCATATCTCGAAAACTAAGCATCCCAGGTCAATTTCACCCTCATTTTTCCGGCTCCATAGTACCCTAAGTAAGTATTTGAACTCCATCTTCCCACAAATGTTTCTTCCCAATTCTCATCCCACTTTCCACAAAACTTAAAGCCCCTATATTCCGGTAACGGAGCTTCCCAGCTCAATTCTGAGCAATTTTTTGTTCCCCTGCACCTTGACCAAGACTTATTCTATTAGCCTGCAAAAAAAAACCCGGGAATTCCCATCCCAAAAATATACCCAAGATTCCCAGTACCTGATATCTCGGAAAGTAAGCATTTTGACTTCTTTTTCCCTTTGAATCCCCCACAAGTAATATACTGCATCTCTTCCCATAAAAAAACCCAATTCCCATCCCACTTCCCAAAAACTTTGATATGTTCCCCTACATATCTAGGTACATTGAGCGAGACAACAGATGCGAACAGTGACGAATCATATGCTCATATGCTGTGATTAATCACGGTTAAATCACAGTGACTCCTTGTGTAGTCATGATATCGTCACGATATCGCCACGCTAAAGTGGAAGATATCGTCAGTTACGTATCGTCGACGACCTATCGTCATTTACGCGACTTAGGCCCCTGACCTGATGAGGTAGGTACTGCAGTACCCATCTGCATAATGACAATTTAAACATTTCTTAAATTGCTTAACAACACATATTATTAACGAGGAGAAACATATTTCTGCAGAAATTAATGGAGAAAAAAATGCAAATTAATTATTTCAATTCAAATTTTGCGCTAAAACGCGACCAAATATAAAGTCACCGGGCTTGGCACCGATTGCAGGTAGCACATACAAATAACAGTATTTTATTAATATTCTAAGGTACTTGAATATTAATAAAATACTATTATTTGTATTTTAGTAATATTAGGTTTGCATTGAAGTGATAGTAAATTAAATATTTATTAAGTTACGAGTATGTTACTGCTGCTACTTACGATATCGCCACGATAAATTCCACGATATCGTCACGATATCTTGCAATGTCAAAACGCCCAAATGACGTAGGTACATGCGAGTACAGGCGCAGGCAGCCGTCTGCTGAACTTCAGTTGTTTAGACTATGTCAAATCTTACGCCCACTTTATGCCAGTAACTTTGTTGGTCCCACGGAACAGGAGGCGACGAGCCTATAGCCAAGCGGCAATAGAATAAATGTAAGTAAGCTCTGGGTACATTGATGATGTTTATCAGATCTTCGTCCTCTGCTCCGCATCCACTTGCTGGTGACGTTGTCTTGGGCCTCCAAGATCCTGGCGGGACCCATATGTATCGAAACTGTGCTTGTAATAATTAGCTCTAGTATATTATATCTGTAGCACCCTCAGACATTATGGTATACATGAGTTCAATCGCGTTATCGATGCAGGCTACGCCTCTACTATCTAATCATTAAGAACTTTGAATTTGTATTGTATCGTGTAACCTTTCAGTTATTATTATTTAATGGAGTTACAATGTAAATGTGAGTTTCTGCTGCCTGCAGGTACTCGCATTCCGTGGGTGTGTTTGCGCCACACAGACACAGACACAGCTCTCTTTGTTACAACGCTTTTATTAGCTTCACTTGTACTCGTATGTTTGTTTGTAACCGACTCTTTTGGGTTCGATTTTGCCCTACTTTGAACGATCAGATTTAATTCAAACTTTGTACACCTGTCAAAGACCGATGACAATGCAATAATTCGATTAAAAATTAAAAAAAAAATTAAAATATAACCAAAAGATGAAAAATAAATAATAGTTTAAATAAACTAAAAAAACACGCTTTTATAGAGAATCCAACTAAAAAGTAGAATTTAATTAGAAATAAATTTTAATAAGTTTGAATTAAGAATAGTGTAAATAGGAAATAAATGTATATTATTGTAAAAAAAGCGTGAGGTGCTTAGTGTCAAGTTACACATATTTTATTGACAGATATGAGTAGAAGAATTATCATTTTGATAATATCTTACAATGCACCTCACGCTTTTTAACCATAATAATTTAATATACATTTATTTATTTTTTTTTTCTTTTAATTCCGCGTCCCAAGGCCGCGGCCGCTCTAACGTCCGTTGCCGGGCGTCTCTGGTTACTAGCAGAGGGTATGTCCAGTGGCGCCCGGCGGATTTTTTTCTTATTTACACTATTCTTAATTCAAATTTATTAAAATTTAATTTCTACTTTTTAGTTGGATTCTCTATGCAAGCGTGTTTTTTTAGTTTTTTTTATTATGTATGGAACACATCATGCTCTTGTAACGTCCACTGGGAAAGTAAATTACTCTTGTTACGCTAGTCCGTGTCAAGTAGGCTCTTCGTATTCCCTCGTGAAGTGCCCGCTCGCTGCGGAGTACGCACTACGCACGCGGCACTACGCACTACGCACGACGCACGCGGCGCGGAGAAAGTTAACAACTCGGGAAGGGAGAGCCTTTATTTGGTTTAGCCCTCATTATTGTGTGTCGCTCCGTGCGGGTTGTCTTGAAAACGTCCCGTTGTCAATTTAACAGATAAATGATTTGGATTCGTCACATTCGATGTCGTGTTTAAGTATTTGCGAATGATAATATTTGCTTTAGGATAAGTAAAGTCTGTCCGAGTAAGTAACGTAAGATAAGATCACCGAGCCGAGCAGCACAGTCATACTTTCAAGGGATTAATCACTAATTTGGTCAACAATTAGCTAGTTTCATTTATGATTTATTATTAGTTATATTTTATAGTTTCATCCATATTTTTATGTAGTTTAAATATTGCTATCAATCGATTGATACAAATTAGATAAGTACTTACACAAATATAAGGTGTGATACTCACAGATAGTGCAGATGTCTGTTATCGTGCAGCGCGTGTGCGGGGAGACGCCTCAGCGCGCACCGGTCCAGCCACAGCCGCGCCAGCGCCGCGCCACTCAGCGCGCCCGCGCCTAGCGACTCCAGCCGGTTCATCGACAGGTTCCTGGGACACAACCACACGGTCACACTCCACCATCACCTGACACCTGCCATCTGCACCTGCGAGCCCTCTCGTCTCACTCGCAACGGTTCAGACCCACACATTTATTTGGTTTGGAAATTGCATTTTTTCCTAACATGTCAGCACATATTAGAATTGGTGGTGGAAGTTCAAAATGTGTGTAACGCATCGTCAGCTTCTGCACGACAATGTCCGCTTGTTAGTTCCTTGATATATTGTCAGTTTCCGTCAGTTGTCGATTTATAGAGCATCTAAGATAAAATCAACGAGCATTTGCGAGCTACTTAATGGGTTTATTTGTGCGACTGTGCGAGCATCACACACTGCGACACTCGCCACACAATGCGACTCTTAATACATTTATTTGTGCGACTGTGCGAGCATTATACACTGCGACACTCGCCACACTTCGCATATCTACTGAGGAACAGCTCGACCATATGATCTTAGAAGCAGATTGAGTATATCGTACTCGTTCTGAGATTACTAGCTAACCCGACAGACGTTGTCTTAAAGTTTTCATAACTTTTGTCCCTAATGTTCTTGATTATTTGTTTCCTAAGCACCACACACAATTACTGGTTTGGTTTTATTGTCCCCGATTGCCACTGGAACATACTATCTACCTACATAAACCAATTTCAGCAAAAAATAATGACATTCTTGTGGAAGGTAAGACAAACAAAACAAACAGTACAATTAGTGTAGAGATAAGATCGAACAACACACAATATTCCCGACTCTCCAAGTCCACACAAACAAGTCTATTAAATCAGTCGAGCGGTGCGGAGCGTTATCGTCAGAACAGTATTATATTGCAATCCTTAGGACATGCTATTCTCTTGTAAGTATGTGGATACTCGTATATGAGCCGCTAAGGACATGCTATTCTCTTGTAAGTATGTTGATACTCGTATATGAGCCGCTAAGGACATGCTATTCTCTTGTAAGTATGTTGATACTCGTATATGAGCCGCTAAGGACATGCTATTCTCTTGTAAGTATGTTGATACTCGTATATGAGCCGCTAAGGACATGCTATTCTCTTGTAAGTATGTTGATACTCGTATATGAGCCGCTAAGGACATGCTATTCTCTTGTAAGTATGTTGATACTCGTATATGAGCCGCTAAGGACATGCTATTCTCTTGTAAGTATGTCGATACTCGTATATGAGCCGCTAAGGACATGCTATTCTCTTGTAAGTATGTTGATACTCGTATATGAGCCGCTAAGGACATGCTATTCTCTTGTAAGTATGTCGATACTCGTATATGAGCCGCTAAGGACATGCTATTCTCTTGTAAGTATGTCGATACTCGTATATGAGCCGCTAAGGACATGCTATGCTCTTGTAAGTATGTCGATACTCGTATATGAGCCGCTAAGGACATGCTATTCTCTTGTAAGTATGTTGATACTCGTATATGAGCCGCTAAGGACATGCTATTCTCTTGTAAGTATGTTGATACTCGTATATGAGCCGCTAAGGACATGCTATTCTCTTGTAAGTATGTTGATACTCGTATATGAGCCGCTAAGGACATGCTATACTCTTGTAAGTATGTCGATACTCGTATATGAGCCGCTAAGGACATGCTATTCTCTTGTAAGTATGTTGATACTCGTATATGAGCCGCTAAGGACATGCTATTCTCTTGTAAGTATGTCGATACTCGTATATGAGCCGCTAAGGACATGCTATTCTCTTGTAAGTATGTTGATACTCGTATATGAGCCGCTAAGGACATGCTATTCTCTTGTAAGTATGTCGATACTCGTATATGAGCCGCTAAGGACATGCTATTCTCTTGTAAGTATGTTGATACTCGTATATGAGCCGCTAAGGACATGCTATTCTCTTGTAAGTATGTCGATACTCGTATATGAGCCGCTAAGGACATGCTATTCTCTTGTAAGTATGTCGATACTCGTATATGAGCCGCTAAGGACATGCTATGCTCTTGTAAGTATGTCGATACTCGTATATGAGCCGCTAAGGACATGCTATTCTCTTGTAAGTATGTTGATACTCGTATATGAGCCGCTAAGGACATGCTATTCTCTTGTAAGTATGTTGATACTCGTATATGAGCCGCTAAGGACATGCTATTCTCTTGTAAGTATGTTGATACTCGTATATGAGCCGCTAAGGACATGCTATACTCTTGTAAGTATGTCGATACTCGTATATGAGCCGCTAAGGACATGCTATTCTCTTGTAAGTATGTTGATACTCGTATATGAGCCGCTAAGGACATGCTATTCTCTTGTAAGTATGTCGATACTCGTATATGAGCCGCTAAGGACATGCTATTCTCTTGTAAGTATGTTGATACTCGTATATGAGCCGCTAAGGACATGCTATTCTCTTGTAAGTATGTCGATACTCGTATATGAGCCGCTAAGGACATGCTATTCTCTTGTAAGTATGTTGATACTCGTATATGAGCCGCTAAGGACATGCTATTCTCTTGTAAGTATGTTGATACTCGTATATGAGCCGCTAAGGACATGCTATTCTCTTGTAAGTATGTTGATACTCGTATATGAGCCGCTAAGGACATGCTATTCTCTTGTAAGTATGTCGATACTCGTATATGAGCCGCTAAGGACATGCTATTCTCTTGTAAGTATGTTGATACTCGTATATGAGCCGCTAAGGACATGCTATTCTCTTGTAAGTATGTTGATACTCGTATATGAGCCGCTAAGGACATGCTATTCTCTTGTAAGTATGTTGATACTCGTATATGAGCCGCTAAGGACATGCTATTCTCTTGTAAGTATGTCGATACTCGTATATGAGCCGCTAAGGACATGCTATTCTCTTGTAAGTATGTTGATACTCGTATATGAGCCGCTAAGGACATGCTATTCTCTTGTAAGTATGTTGATACTCGTATATGAGCCGCTAAGGACATGCTATTCTCTTGTAAGTATGTCGATACTCGTATATGAGCCGCTAAGGACATGCTATTCTCTTGTAAGTATGTCGATACTCGTATATGAGCCGCTAAGGACATGCTATTCTCTTGTAAGTATGTTGATACTCGTATATGAGCCGCTAAGGACATGCTATTCTCTTGTAAGTATGTCGATACTCGTATATGAGCCGCTAAGGACATGCTATTCTCTTGTAAGTATGTTGATACTCGTATATGAGCCGCTAAGGACATGCTATTCTCTTGTAAGTATGTTGATACTCGTATATGAGCCGCTAAGGACATGCTATTCTCTTGTAAGTATGTTGATACTCGTATATGAGCCGCTAAGGACATGCTATTCTCTTGTAAGTATGTCGATACTCGTATATGAGCCGCTAAGGACATGCTATTCTCTTGTAAGTAAGTTGATACTCGTATATGAGCCGCTAAGGACATGCTATTCTCTTGTAAGTATGTTGATACTCGTATATGAGCCGCTAAGGACATGCTATTCTCTTGTAAGTATGTCGATACTCGTATATGAGCCGCTAAGGACATGCTATTCTCTTGTAAGTATGTTGATACTCGTATATGAGCCGCTAAGGACATGCTATTCTCTTGTAAGTATGTTGATACTCGTATATGAGCCGCTAAGGACATGCTATTCTCTTGTAAGTATGTTCGATACTCGTATATGAGCCGCTAAGGACATGCTATTCTCTTGTAAGTATGTTGATACTCGTATATGAGCCGCTAAGGACATGCTATTCTCTTGTAAGTATGTTGATACTCGTATATGAGCCGCTAAGGACATGCTATTCTCTTGTAAGTATGTTGATACTCGTATATGAGCCGCTAAGGACATGCTATTCTCTTGTAAGTATGTTGATACTCGTATATGAGCCGCTAAGGACATGCTATTCTCTTGTAAGTATGTTGATACTCGTATATGAGCCGCTAAGGACATGCTATTCTCTTGTAAGTATGTCGATACTCGTATATGAGCCGCTAAGGACATGCTATGCTCTTGTAAGTATGTCGATACTCGTATATGAGCCGCTAAGGACATGCTATTCTCTTGTAAGTATGTTGATACTCGTATATGAGCGCTAAGGACATGCTATTCTCTTGTAAGTATGTTGATACTCGTATATGAGCCGCTAAGGACATGCTATTCTCTTGTAAGTATGTTGATACTCGTATATGAGCCGCTAAGGACATGCTATTCTCTTGTAAGTATGTTGATACTCGTATATGAGCCGCTAAGGACATGCTATTCTCTTGTAAGTATGTCGATACTCGTATATGAGCCGCTAAGGACATGCTATTCTCTTGTAAGTATGTTGATACTCGTATATGAGCCGCTAAGGACATGCTATTCTCTTGTAAGTATGTCGATACTCGTATATGAGCCGCTAAGGACATGCTATTCTCTTGTAAGTATGTTGATACTCGTATATGAGCCGCTAAGGACATGCTATTCTCTTGTAAGTATGTTGATACTCGTATATGTGCCGCTATGATGGAAATCTTGCTATTCTCTTGTAAGTATGTTGATACTCGTATATGAGCCGCTAAGGACATGCTATTCTCTTGTAAGTATGTCGATACTCGTATATGAGCCGCTAAGGACATGCTATTCTCTTGTAAGTATGTTGATACTCGTATATGAGCCGCTAAGGACATGCTATTCTCTTGTAAGTATGTTGGTATATGAGCCGCTAAGGACATGCTATTCTCTTGTAAGTATGTTGATACTCGTATATGAGCCGCTAAGGACATGCTATTCTCTTGTAAGTATGTCGATACTCGTATATGAGCCGCTAAGGACATGCTATTCTCTTGTAAGTATGTTGATACTCGTATATGAGCCGCTAAGGACATGCTATTCTCTTGTAAGTATGTTGATACTCGTATATGAGCCGCTAAGGACATGCTATTCTCTTGTAAGTATGTCGATACTCGTATATGAGCCGCTAAGGACATGCTATTCTCTTGTAAGTATGTCGATACTCGTATATGAGCCGCTAAGGACATGCTATTCTCTTGTAAGTATGTTGATACTCGTATATGAGCCGCTAAGGACATGCTATTCTCTTGTAAGTATGTCGATACTCGTATATGAGCCGCTAAGGACATGCTATTCTCTTGTAAGTATGTTGATACTCGTATATGAGCCGCTAAGGACATGCTATTCTCTTGTAAGTATGTTGATACTCGTATATGAGCCGCTAAGGACATGCTATTCTCTTGTAAGTATGTTGATACTCGTATATGAGCCGCTAAGGACATGCTATTCTCTTGTAAGTATGTCGATACTCATATATGAGCCGCTAAGGACATGCTATTCTCTTGTAAGTAAGTTGATACTCGTATATGAGCCGCTAAGGACATGCTATTCTCTTGTAAGTATGTTGATACTCGTATATGAGCCGCTAAGGACATGCTATTCTCTTGTAAGTATGTCGATACTCGTATATGAGCCGCTAAGGACATGCTATTCTCTTGTAAGTATGTTGATACTCGTATATGAGCCGCTAAGGACATGCTATTCTCTTGTAAGTATGTTGATACTCGTATATGAGCCGCTAAGGACATGCTATTCTCTTGTAAGTATGTTGATACTCGTATATGAGCCGCTAAGGACATGCTATTCTCTTGTAAGTATGTTGATACTCGTATATGAGCCGCTAAGGACATGCTATTCTCTTCTAAGTATGTCGATACTCGTATATGAGCCGCTAAGGACATGCTATTCTCTTGTAAGTATGTTGATACTCGTATATGAGCCGCTAAGGACATGCTATTCTCTTGTAAGTATGTTGATACTCGTATATGAGCCGCTAAGGACATGCTATTCTCTTGTAAGTATTTTGATACTCGTATATGAGCCGCTAAGGACAATATAAAAGCACACAGGGTACGCTCTAAACTGACCTATCCACAAAACATCTGCGATTCGATCGAAGTATATCCGCCTAGGAGGACCCTGTCCCTTCTTTATGTATCTGTTTCATCAATCTCCTTTCATCCATCCTCTCAACATGACCAAACCATCTAAGCATCCCTTTTTCTATCTTAGGGTAAGATTTATAAAGCGTGCTTTTACTTAATTAACTCAAGCTCGGCTATATAAGCAAAATCTTAGCTAAACACTTATGCTAAGTACAATATTTGATTTGGAATTTATAGTCTGACTTGGCTTAGCACAAGCTAAGTTCTAAACATATGGTTATAAGTGAAATTAATAGCTGATAAACTGTAACATAGCTCTAAAATAATAATAAATAATAAAAAAAGAATATGGTAAACTATATTTGACAACATTATTTTAGTTCTTCGTAAGTCACCGTTTTTGTGAACTTAGACTTGGCTTAGCAAGACGAAAATAGGCGTTTTCACATTGCACGATAACGACATACGATATCGTAAGTAGCAGCAGCAACTTTAAGGTAAGAATGTAAATTATCGTGACGATATCGTGGAATGTGAAAACGCCTCATCGCATTAAATGTCGATTTTGTCCCAAGTGTAAAGTAATGGCTGAGCTAAGTCCAAGTACGCCTTATAAATCTCACCCTAAGGCTGTGGTGTTGTCCAGCTCAAGGTAGGGTCTGAGCCGGAGTAGTGAGGAGGAGATACTCACAGTTCCCGGAGGCTGGGCGCGGGACGGAGTGCGTCGCGCGCGATGCTGCTGATGTTGTTGTTGGACACGTCCCTGCAACAAGCCACCGTCACGTGTCACGTCATTACGTAATACACACTCTCCCTACTCGATATCTCCTGGCAAGAGACAATGAACAATACGAGTATAAAATACTTATACATTTCGCCAGTTGTTGCATATACTCGTAGGAGCTACTAATGCTAGTAGGTGTTGTACCTACACCACTTGCAGGTGACCTGCTCTGGAGTCTGGAGGAGGGACTCTGGGTTCTGAGCCCCTAAAATCTTGATGGGCAGCTTTAAATGCATGTGACGAGACGCTTTACATGAGGTAACAAATTATTAAGTATAATTATAGACAGACAGAAACAAATTACGTGTTCATCCCCGAACGGGAAGACAGAGCCGCGCTGCTGCACTTGTCACTTCGTTCACTCCATCACTCCACGTAACAGGTGACGAGCATATTATATTTGCCAGAGCCTCGTCCGTTAGTCAGCAGGTGCACCGCGTGCAGACGAGGGAGGGGCGGGGGGGGTCGAGCTGTAGGTAGGGCCCCTTAACACCTAGTCATGTCTCCATGTCACATACCTACATTCTAACTTACAAATGTAACAGAGACATAAACGTCGGTTTTGTTTCCGTTGCCCGAAATATTTATAGGTCATTTAGTGTCACAAATATCTTGGCTATATATTAGTGTATGCTATAAATGTCAACGAGTAGTAGCGTAGGCGCCCTCGCTAAAATCACAAATCCACTTTATAAAAATAAGTACAAGGAGTCAGCGGCACAGCGCCATACAGCGGCAGCGGCGCGGGCGGAGTCGAACCAATTGTTATTATCCTTCATCATTCACTTTGGCGCTGAATTGACGATTTATTTTTTTGCAATTGTATTATATTGATACAATAAAGCGTCTATAGCCTGGTGGCTAAGGGGCTCAGGGACTCAGGGGCTCAGGGGTTCAGGGGCTCAGGGGTTGGACGTGAGTTCAATCGTCGGTCTCTACACTACGGACGTGAACCCACTCCTGGCACTTTTAGCTTAGCTAGAGGTTAACGGGATTCCTTCGTTTGTTATTCTTCTGTATACATATAATGTAGTACAATATTGTAGAGCATTTTAGTTTGTTCGTGAACGATCCTGATTACATTTGGTACGAAGATACATTGACACCTTTGCAATATTTATTAGGTTAGTTTTGTAATGCAATAATATGTTCCCGTGGGTCCCAGGACCAAGACTACTCGGTATATCACACGCACGCAGACAGAGCCGCGGTTACATATATAATATATAGATAGATACAGTTATAAAGAAGCAGCCAATTCACAAAAAGAGATGAAACAAATCAAAGGGATTCACCGACTTGTCCGATATTTACGTGATACTTAGATAAATAAACGAACGAGTGATATACGAGTATATTGTGTACAATGCTTCTATTTTCTTAACGTACTTCGTAGCGTTATATTTCGACTTTCGTCGGATATACATACATCGGTTTGGAAGTAAATAGAGTTGTTATTACCGCCCGCTTTCGTTTTTTACTGGTACTTGGTAACTTAGGTATGTGTTATTCAAACAGAAATAATTTTAAAGCTCTATAGAGTTACACCGAAATCAAAACAAAAAAAACAATAAAGTATGTTGTTCTAAATTCAAGTAAAATTTTAATTTTTAAATGATAAATCTAATAGTTAATGGACGTGGAAATTAATATTCGGTTTTATTCGGAAAAACGATGATACCATTAAGAAAATAGAAGCACTGTATACCTGGGGCGAGGTGGGCGCGGTCTTAATTGTGTATATAGTTATATAAGAGATTGAACACCGAGCAAATATGTGACCTAGTCTCGGGGAAGATTCTGATACGAGTATGTATATGTAGGTAGTACACCAGACCTAGTCTCGGGGAAGATTCTGATACGAGTATGTATATGTAGGTAGTACACCAGACCTAGTCTCGGGGAAGATTCTGATACGAGTATGTATATGTAGGTAGTACACCAGACCTAGTCTCGGGGAAGATTCTGATACGAGTATGTATATGTAGGTAGTACACCAGACCTAGTCTCGGGGAAGATTCTGATACGAGTATGTTTAAGTAGGTAGTACACCAGACCTAGTCTCGGGGAAGATTCTGATACGAGTATGTTTAAGTAGGTAGTACACCAGACCTAGTCTCGGGGAAGATTCTGATACGAGTATGTATATGTAGGTAGTACACCAGACCTAGTCTCGGGGAAGATTCTGATACGAGTATGTATATGTAGGTAGTACACCAGACCTAGTCTCGGGGAAGATTCTGATACGAGTATGTATATGTAGGTAGTACACCAGACCTAGTCTCGGGGAAGATTCTGATACGAGTATGTATATGTAGGTAGTACACCAGACCTAGTCTCGGGGAAGATTCTGATACGAGTATGTATATGTAGGTAGTACACCAGACCTAGTCTCGGGGAAGATTCTGATACGAGTATGTTTATGTAGGTAGTACACCAGACCTAGTCTCAGGGAAGATTCTGATACGAGTATGTATATGTAGGTAGTACACCAGACCTAGTCTGGGGGAAGATTCTGATACGAGTATGTATATGTAGGTAGTACACCAGACCTAGTCTCGGGGAAGATTCTGATACGAGTATATTTATGTAGGTAGTACACCAGACCTAGTCTCGGGGAAGATTCTGATACGAGTATGTATATGTAGGTAGTACACCAGACCTAGTCTCGGGGAAGATTCTGATACGAGTATGTATATGTAGGTAGTACACCAGACCTAGTCTCGGGGAAGATTCTGATACGAGTATGTTTATGTAGGTAGTACACCAGACCTAGTGTCGGGGAAGATTCTGATACGAGTATGTATATGTAGGTAGTACACCAGACCTAGTCTCGGGGAAGATTCTGATACGAGTATGTTTATGTAGGTAGTACACCAGACCTAGTCTCGGGGAAGATTCTGATACGAGTATGTATATGTAAGTAGTACACCAGACCTAGTCTCGGGGAAGATTCTGATACTAGTATGTATATGTAGGTAGTACACCAGACCTAGTCTCGGGGAAGATTCTGATACGAGTATGTTTATGTAGGTAGTACACCAGACCTAGTCTCGGGGAAGATTCTGATACGAGTATGTACATGTAGGTAGTACACCAGACCTAGTCTCGGGGAAGATTCTGATACGAGTATGTTTATGTAGGTAGTACACCAGACCTAGTCTCGGGGAAGATTCTGATACGAGTATGTATATGTAGGTAGTACACCAGACCTAGTCTCGGGGAAGATTCTGATACGAGTATGTATATGTAGGTAGTACACCAGACCTAGTCTCGGGGAAGATTCTGATACGAGTATGTATATGTAGGTAGTACACCAGACCTAGTCTCGGGGAAGATTCTGATACGAGTATGTTTATGTAGGTAGTACACCAGACCTAGTCTCGGGGAAGATTCTGATACGAGTATGTATATGTAGGTAGTACACCAGACCTAGTCTCGGGGAAGATTCTGATACGAGTATGTATATGTAGGTAGTACACCAGACCTAGTCTCGGGGAAGATTCTGATACGAGTATGTTTATGTAGGTAGTACACCAGACCTAGTCTCGGGGAAGATTCTGATACGAGTATGTATATGTAGGTAGTACACCAGACCTAGTCTCGGGGAAGATTCTGATACGAGTATGTATATGTAGGTAGTACACCAGACCTAGTCTCGGGGAAGATTCTGATACGAGTATGTATATGTAGGTAGTACACCAGACCTAGTCTCGGGGAAGATTCTGATACGAGTATGTTTATGTAGGTAGTACACCAGACCTAGTCTCGGGGAAGATTCTGATACGAGTATGTATATGTAGGTAGTACACCAGACCTAGTCTCGGGGAAGATTCTGATACAAGTATGTATATGTAGGTAGTACACCAGACCTAGTCTCGGGGAAGATTCTGATACGAGTATGTATATGTAGGTAGTACACCAGACCTAGTCTCGGGGAAGATTCTGATACGAGTATGTATATGTAGGTAGTACACCAGACCTAGTCTCGGGGAAGATTCTGATACGAGTATGTATATGTAGGTAGTACACCAGACCTAGTCTCGGGGAAGATTCTGATACGAGTATGTATATGTAGGTAGTACACCAGACCTAGTCTCGGGGAAGATTCTGATACGAGTATGTATATGTAGGTAGTACACCAGACCTAGTCTCGGGGAAGATTCTGATACGAGTATGTTAGCTGCTGGAGGGAGGTAGAGGAAACAGCACAACAAGAGACGATACATTAGCAGGGTTACAAATAAACACTACACGCTATGTGAAGGTCGGCGACACCTGACACCTCACCACACTCACCACACTCACCGACTGAGGTGAGAGAGGGACGTGAGTGCACTTCGCTCACAGAGTTCAGCGGTGATGTGGTCAGCCCACTCACCACACACGTGTGCGAATATTAACACACGTGCACTCGTTCTAAGCTGTGATGAAACAGCTTATCATATCTGGTTCATTGTTTACTGTCCGTCTGTCACCACTCACCAGTCCCGTGTGACACTCACCAGTACTTTACCTACTTACAGCTGTTTTAGCTCACAACCTGCGCTCACTCTGAGTTATCGAACTTAGTGAACGTATCTGCTTCATGTTTTAAACTCTCAAGCTGACACCCGCGGCCTCCCCTGCATCACTATCTGTATGTTGGTGGAGTGGGCCCGCTCCCCGCGCGGCGTGACGTGACCGTGTGACGTCACGAGACGCGGCTCGTTATTGGCGTCATCCATCATCGCGGTCGACGACACCACGACCACCTCCCCCCCCCCTGCACTCGCTCACCCACACCGCTACATCACTATTCCTTCAGACGCACCGAGCCGCTTGCTACACCTAGACCTCGGTTTAATAGATGTATATTTTAATATTATTTCCTTTACGGAATAAGCAGAATTTACAATGTACACATTTGCCTCATGGAAATTAGACGCGGGACTTCGAACATTGCCGCAACGCTATCGCCGGAGACGCGACAGGAAGAGCTGACACGTAGCAGCTACGGCAGGAACATCCGTAGTCTCGTAGCTGGTGCTACGTCACAATCACAGGATAAGGGATAGGTACTGCCGTACTGGGACCTCAGTCTTAGTCGTAGGTGCTACGCGTCGTAGTAGGGCTGCGGCTGCTGTTACGGACACTTCTGTACATCATCTTTAGTTATTGACTCACTGTAATAGTGCTGGAGGCACTTGACACATACTTGCTCGAGTCACTGTGCCGGGTGTCGCTCACACTCACACTGTGCCGGGTGTCGCTCACACTCACACTGTGCCGGGTGTCGCTCACACTCACACTGTACCGGGTGTCGCTCACACTCACACTGTGCCGGGTGTTGCTCACACTCACACTGTACCAACATCGTGTCGTGCACCGGAGTGCAGTTACCAGGTGCAATTTGCACCGAGAGCTCAACATTTAGGAAAAACAGAATGTGTGGCGTAAGAAGTCGTCGAAAGAGCCTAATTCTGTGTTTTCTAAACGACATACGTGGATAAAGTATCCTCTCTCTGTATCTCAAAATTTCAACAGTCATGCTCAAAGAACCGATTTGATAAAAATATTTAGGATTGTTATCGTCAGTATTTATTTTCCAGTTTAGGTTTAATAAACGAGTAGAAGTGTCCGTAAGTGACGTACATAGGGCACGTACGGGGGACGACACGAGCTCGCTGCGACACTGCGACACTGCGACACTGCGACACTAGGTACAACAATAGCCAAGTATCTGTGTCGGAGTGTATGTCCTGTAGCTGTTCACAATTACTGGGGATTAGAAAAGAGTGGCCGTGAATGTTTATTGCCGGGTTGGCGATACTTATTCTTTGGGCCTGAAAATAGCCAGCCTTCTGGTCCTGAGAAGCATCGATTAAGCGTTTAGCAATGTCCCTACTCGTATAAAGGCGGCGAGCGCTCTACGACTTTAATGAGTGTCTCATTGTGACCTATATTAATAAACATATAGTTGATTAGTAGGTACAGTGCATATACCATGTGCGCGCGGCGATTACACTCACAATAAATCAATAATACACGCAATAAATCGCACCAATAGCGGACCTCGTGCTATTTATATCGCTGCACCGGGAGTTACGTACCTCCCCTCCTTCCCTTGACGCACCCGACGTTCCTCTCGTGAGGAGGGAAGACGAGTGCTGCAACTAATTGCCTCTGACCCCGTTTCTACTCTATAAATAGCTGACAAACCCGCGACCCACGACCCGCAGACCTTACAAATGCACCGAGTTGTTGTCGGCGCTAGGTACCTACTACTCGTACCTTCAGTACGACGAACTGTCACGAGCGACCGTGGGAGGAAGGAGGGCTGAAAGGAGGGATGCACAGCACTGGAACTCTTGATGAAACAAGTTAAGTTGTTCTGAAGAGCTCTTCAACCTGATCCCACCCTCTCCCTTCCGATCCCGAACAACGCGTGCCGGGCAGAGATGTCACCCTCATACCGTGGAAACCGTCTTCGCGAGAACCGAGCGTTTTAAACGATCGTTTCTCTGCCGAACGATGGTGGCTTGGAACGCCCTGCCTGCGCACGTGTTTCCTCCTACATATAACCCTGGGCTCTTTAAGCGAAGCGTGAAGAGGCACATTACAGGGTCGTCAAGTTGAGGGCCACTCTCTATAGTATTCCTGTGTACTGTGAGAGTCGCCCTCAATTGCCAGACGTCGCCTCAGCTTACCATCAGGCGAGTGGCGTCAATTTGTCGACCTAAATATAAAAAAAAAAAAAAAAAAAAAATACTAAGTAGTATAAAAACCGGCCAAGTGCGTGTCGGGCCACGCATAAGATAGGGTTCCGTAGTTACCCATAAAAGCCTCTGTAACTCCTGAACTAACAGAGTTATACCATCCGTTATAGTTTTCGTTTAAAGTTCATTACATGAACTACCATCATGAATTTTTTCAAGTTCTTCACACTAGCCGTTTAGATTTTAGAAGAGGGGGGGAGGACGCCCTGTTTTGCAAACATATGCTCTTCAAACCAAAATATCTCGCAAACGAATACTTAAATTAAAAAATCATTTTAGCAACCTCGCAAAGAATTCAAAAGACCTACTTATCTAATTATACAATAATATCTAAAAAAATATCATCCCCACTTTACGTGTAGGGGAGGTAGGGGTTTTTTTTCAATATTTTATTTTAGCACTTTGTCGGTGTAGTAAATATACATATCTGTCCAACAAGTCATGTTTCTACTCGTACGTACCCACCACGTAGCACTCGCCGGTTAGGAGCAAAGCCGAGGACGAACATGACGAAACTATAAGGGTTCGGAAACGGTTCCGGTTTTTCTACGGAACCCTAAAAACGATTCCATTTCTGTCTTAAAAGTTGTATAGCCAAGACTGAAATGATTTTCAATCTTTATGGAAATATTCTTACTGCCTAATTACGCTATGGCTGAGAGCAGGTGCAATTGATCCGCTACCATAGGTGCTTAGTATGTACTGACTTTAGAAATATTAAATGTTACATAGAGTTTTATGACACATTGTCGCTTGTTCAAGCCTCTCCCGACCTTCCCGGCACTCCCTCACCTCTAGCAGGAAGTACGCGGTGAGGCTGAGGGCTGAGGGCTGAGGCGACGGCGTCATCAATCACGCGCGGTTATTAGGTACGAACGCTTCATCCGCACGTTGTCGCCGACATTCCTAAAGTATGTACATATGCCATTCACCCCACTCTCCCCCCTCCACCCCAGCCACCAGGTCATGTACGGTCCAATGTGGCCGTATGGTATGTGAGCCTCATATACCTCTATTCTAGTTCATCATAATTATTTCATTCGAACATTAAGCTCTAGGTGCATAGAAGGTCCAAAGCCTCGCAGTGTGCCACTTAACGAGATATATCGATAGCTCGTTAATCATTTCCTTTAGTCGATATTGACAGGACACTGGATCGGGTACAGTAGGGTGGCACGTAGGTACGAGGTACCTACCTGTACTACAGGTCGCGGTATAATAGTTATTGTTTGATATGATAACGTGCACATGGCGACGTGGGACAGGAAACTGTGCGAGTTGTCGGCGTACGAGTACGTACAAAAGACATCAACGCTCCGGCTCCGCTCCGTCAGCCGTCATACACACACACACACACACACTGTGTAGAGTGTAGTGGACAAGCACACGTGGTCCATGACCCAAGGGCTTTGTTGACTGTTGTTGTGTGAGTGTGCCACTATGTAGTAGTAGTGTACTCGTATATACTTAGTATAATAGTTTTTAGACTTTTGGATTCTCTGAATTCTTACTTAGACTTACTATTTATGATTTGGGACATGTTTGGGCTGAGTTTCGCGAGATATAACTCGGTCTAAACGTCAGCGCAAACTAAGGTAAATATTCCGCGTTTAATTCCTTAGAAATGTTGAATTGAATATACTAAATAATTTGCGATTTACAAAGCAAGAAATATAACAGAATCTTGTGCTTCCTCCAGGATGGAAAAGTTGTACTAAATAAAATACCGGCATTTAGTTAGGTGCTCTTAGGTTCTTGTTTCTTACATAGTCTGCAATACGATTTTGCAGCTAATTGCAACTTTATTTCGTTCTAGTTAAAGGACGCGGCTTGCACTCTGGCAACGCTGCACCGCTGCATCACACTGTCGGGATCGACTTGAGTGTAGTAACTACTTACAGGAAGAGGACGGTGTCGGAGAGTGGCGGCAGGTGGCGCAGCCCTCGACCCCGACACGACACGCGCGCGCCCTCGCCGCACCACCACTCGCCACCGCCACCACCACCGCTGGCGCCATACCCGCCCAGCACCACCGCCACCACCAGACACAGCGGCGCAGAGCCGCTCGCTAGGACCCGCATCACCCGCCCCAACCACACACACTCCACATGATAACTAGCTGACAACACCGCACCACTCCACTACCGACACCAAACAAAACAATATTAGTTACGATCGCGTTGTCGCGTACTATCACAGCGCAGAGAGACGTGACTCGTCCGTGCGAGGGCGCGACGAGAGTCGTACTGAGTGTACTGACGCTCACTCAGTCACTCACAGTCGCTACTCGGGAGGGACGGGTCGGAGGAGGACGCCGCCGCACAGTCTGCCGCAACCAACGCGACGACGGACGCGGGAACACAACGCACACACTGAGCTTTCTTCTGCCCTCACAGCTTTGAGCTGTACAGTTACATGGCGATTGCATTCACAAATAAATAAAATATTGGAAAACTTGTCTGCGTGTGTCATTGGTAGCAGCAACACTCATAAGTCGGCATTTAACAAAATGCTATCAAGTCAATTCGACGACTGCAGATATTGTGCTTGTATACAGTGATACTCCGGTCTCTGGTTGTTGGGACTTAGGTTCCTATAGAGCTCAGTGATGGCATTTGACTGCCTCGGTGGCTCAGTGGTATGAGTATGCGACTGCCGCCCCTGAGGTCCCAGGTTCGATTCCGGGTCGATTCAAATTATTTGTGTGATCCACAAATGTTTGTTTCGGAGTTTGGGTATTTTCTATGTATAATATGTATGTATTTAGAAATATATAAGTATGTTTATCAGTCGTCTAGATCATAACACAAGCTTATATTAGCTTAATTTGGGCTAGATGACGTTGTGTGAGAATGTCCAAAAATATTTTTTATTTAAATATTGGATAGAAACAGGCGTTACCTGGCGAAAATCCATGACAAAGTAATGGTAAGTAAGATGTTAAAAACTTATTAAAATTATAATAGCATTATTTTTCGCAGAGTTAAAAAAGACAACAAAACGTCGACAATTGTTTCGCCTCTAAACGAGGCATTATCAAGACTGTCTCAAAGAGAACAGCAAAATTTGTAGCCGGAACATATTTGCTTATAAGTAAGAGTGTGCAAATGTTATTAGCGCGATGTAGGATTTTTGACAATAACTAACGCGGGTAGAAACCGCAAATCATACTAACGAAATTCAGAATAGGTATTCACCGATACAAGACATTATCTTTTTAATTTGTTGTATAGAAACGACAGGTGACACATACAAACCAACAAACAACTACTGTGTCTGTCTGTTCACAAACAAATTAAGTAAGGGAGATGTATGAAAATCTATTTGTTCATTGAGTAAGGTGTCCACATCTCTCCTAACTATTTCTAGCCTTTCCCAAACACTCAACTTGAACCCTTTCTCACATAAGCGTAAAACTCTAAAGGTGTTATTGTTGTTCAAGGGTGTGCTTCAAGCTGTAATCCTCATATTTGAAATCTCAATGAAAACGAATTTTGACAACGCTAAAAAATAGTCATAAATAGTCGTACATGTAAAAAAAATAGTCGTATTATAGTTTCGGCGTTACAGCTATAAGTTAATGAGGATTATGGCTTGACCGTCAAGCTGTAATCCTCATCTCTGGTGCAAGCAAACGGTAAAGCCTATCGAATTGGTTTAGGTTCCAAAAAATAGTCATGAAATAGTCGTAACGATATGCCAAATCTCAGAAATAGTCCTTCAAAGGTTCCAGAGATATAAAGGTAACCTGATGAGGATTATGGCTTGAACATTTGAAAACTTCAACTTTCTCCGGAACGCCTGTGATTTTCGGTTTAAAGTTTATGCCAAAAAATAGTCGTGAAATTGTCGTATGAACGACTATAAATTTAAGCTGCTCTAATTTGAAAAAAAAAAAGTTTTCATTTGCCCTACATTTGTATGGAGTACAGTCGTGTACAACATTGGTAACTTCATATGATATTATTGTGAAACATTTATAATTTGTATCCTTATTTATTACAATTAAAAGCTTGCAAATACGTACATAACTTGAATAAATCTCAGTACATATATGTTTATATCACAGCAATTAGTTTTGATCACAAATATCACAGTTAGTTCAATATGTGTTGGTGTGGGATTAGTTCATTCAGTTTATTTCTAGAAAATTTCAATAGATGACGCTGATAGTTTGAGTGCATTTTCTAAAATCACAAATTCCAAAAACGAATCCGACACCAACAATTAAAAACCTTTTAATTATTTATATAGAATAAAAGTATAGTACTAACTAAATTAAGTACCTATTAAAGTGTAAACAATCAGAATATCTTGTCATTGTCTTAAAAACTTACTACTACAAAAAATCATAATAATCACAGTTCTTCCATCACCAATCGATATTTAAAAATGTAGACTAAAGAGTTGCAAACTTTTATATCAATTGCATTAGAGCTATCAAAAAATCTACTTCTTATGATGAAGTTGAATCAATAATAAAAAATATTTTTGGCGTAGCTAATAGTAGTAACCTCAACGGACAGGAAACACATGAGAATTATACAAGTTATGTACGTATTTGCAAGCTTTCGATTGTAATAAATAAGGATACAAATTATAAATGTTTCACAATAATATCATAATATGAAGTTATCAATTTTGTACACGACTGTACTCCATACAAATGTAGGGCAAACGAATTTTTTTTTTATTTTCAAATTAATGCAGCTCAAATTTATAGTCGTCTACGATACGACTATTTCACGACTATTTTTTGGCATAAACTTTAAACCGAAAATCGCAGGCGTTCCTGAGAAAGTTGAAGTTTTCAAATGTTCAAGCCATAATCCTCATCAGGTTACCGTTATATCTCTGGAACCTTTGAAGGACTATTTCTGAGATTTGGCATGTCGTTACGACTATTTCATGACTATTTTTTGGAACCTAAACCAATTCGATAGACTTTACCGTTTGCTTGCACCAGAGATGAGGATTACAGCTTGACGGTCAAGCCATAATCCTCATTAACTTATAGCTGTAACGCC
The DNA here is from genome assembly GCA_963556515.1 of Nudaria mundana. Classification (NCBI taxonomy): domain Eukaryota; kingdom Metazoa; phylum Arthropoda; class Insecta; order Lepidoptera; family Erebidae; genus Nudaria; species Nudaria mundana. The sequence continues at coordinate 20,189,474 of OY748302.1, read as the reverse complement.
GAAACTATAATACGACTATTTTTTTTACATGTACGACTATTTATGACTATTTTTTAGCGTTGTCAAAATTCGTTTTCATTGAGATTTCAAATATGAGGATTACAGCTTGAAGCACACGTTCAAGGAATGACCGGTGTCAAGGAGATGCTTCGCGAAGAGAGACTTCTCTGGACAACCGTTGCGGAACGCTGATATATGCTCTCTGTATCTGACCTCAAAGGACCTACCAGTCTACCCTACATACTGCATATCACAACCATCGCAACTCAACAAATAAACACCTGATCTGCGTGAAACCGACACTAAATCCTTGCCGTTACACAACTCCCGCAAGGTGTTCTGCGTCCTAAAAGCTGTAAATATCTTGTTTTCCATCATGATCTTAGCTATACTCAACGAGACGGAACCCACGAACGGCAAACAAGCAGTGTATTTCCTAGGTGGATCCTGAGTTGGATGTAATAAATGAAAACTAGCATTTCTGCGTTTTTTATTTAATAATGAGTAGACCATTCCCACGTTATAGCCATTACTGTGCGCTATATAACAAATGATAGATAATTCCTCATTAAATGCCTGTGGGTTCAACGGTACTGCTAATAACCTACTCAGTAAGCTGTGGAAGATTTTTTATTGTTAATTGATTTAGGTATTGGATTCGGAACCTTTGGCAGTGGATGCGGAAGTAGCAATCATTAGAAACAAGGGCGACATAATGTTAAAGTCATTGGTGGCACATAAAATCGATTCTGTTAGTTAGTATTGTACTTTTAAGAATCAAGAATCAAGAATCAATTTCATTTATTCAGTTTAGGCACATAAAGATCACATATGAATGTCAAAATTTTACAATTTAGTCAAGTAATATTATAAAAATACTAAATTAAGTAAGTAGGTACATAAATAACCATTAGAAAATGATTCTTTCGCTGGTTCGGTAATTTGGTTCTCCTGAGAAGAGACCAGCAAGAAACTCAGCTAGATTATCCATTTTCTTTTTTAATATTGTTTTGTTTACATTGTTACAATTAGTTTCTATTGTTTTATACGAGTGGCCAACAACAGAAGATTAGGGTGACCATGCATTTTTATCATTAAGATATTCGTCTACATTGTAGTAGCCTTTCATCATCAAACATTTTTTAACTACTATTTTAAACTTATTAAGAGGCATGTCAACCAAATCCTGAGGAATTTTGTTATAAATTTTTATACATTTGCCAACAAACGAATTACCAACTTTATGTAGTCTAATTTTTGTCATTGCCAGTTTATTTTTATTTCTTGTATTAAAATTATGGTTATCGGAATTTTTTTTGAAAAGATCTATGTTCTTCCGTACATATAAGATGTTGTCGTAAACATATTGAGAAGCAACTGTTAAAATATTAATTTCTTTAAATAATTCTTTCAGCGAGTCACGGGGTCCGAGTCTATAGATTGCTCGTATAGCTCGTTTCTGTAATATGAATATTGTCTCAATATCGGCAGCTGAGCCCCACAGCAGCAGACCATATGACATAACGCTATGAAAGTAGCTAAAATAAACTAATCGTGCCGTTTTTTCGTCAGTCAGAGACCTTATCTTTCTAACCGCATAGGCAGCTGAGCTAAGTCTTCCTGTCAAGGCTGTGATATGAGTACTTTTAACTCCGAATTGGCTGTACAAAAAGGTTTTGAGCAAAGCTGATAAGGGCAACACCTCGGCGAAACAATTTTCGCCGAGTAACGCTAAAGATACTGGCTCCATCCAATATCTTACCATTACTTTATTTATTTATTTAATTAGTTTGCCCCATAGTACGTGAGACTAACTAGTAGAACGAACTTTACAATTAGCAAGATAATCAGCCTTGTCCCAACCCAGCCGGGATCGGCTTTCCAGTCTAACTGCTGCCTTCACAACCCATGGGCGATATCGAAGTTCTGTAGTTAGACCGCGAGGATTTTTGTTTTAGGGCTCCAGCTACCCCTAACGACTGCCATAGATCTTTGTATAACAACTTAAAGTGCTCTCCGAGGCACGAAGGAGTCTCATGGTCTTAAGAAGTGGTCACCCATCCTAAGACCGGCCTGGCTAGATGTAGGTTAACCTTTGCAATGTGTTAACATAGTCGGTTACCACTAAACCACAAGCCCCTCCCACGTGGGTGTTTAAATGCACCTCTGCCTACCCTCTCGGGGTTATAGGCGAGATCATGTTTATGTTATCTAGCTAGAGTGAAGCACGAATGGAGCGTTTTTGCATTTTGAAAATGATGCTGTTGTCATTAGCGTTACCTAATAATTGGTGTATGTACAGAGGCGATGATCAATGATACATGCACGATCAAATTAATAACGCCTATCTATCGACACTCGAGCACACAGAACACGCGCCGACTAACCTGTCCGACACTGAAGGTTGTACTGGTTAGTACTCGTACTACTGAAAGCATGGATCAGTCATGTTGTTAGTATTACCTACTCTGTGAGTTCCTCCACCTCTTACTTTATAGCTTCTCTATTTTGATACCTGTCCATGTGTCCATGCGGCTGACACTCCACGTAAATGGAGAGAGTCTGACAGTACACTACTCGAACTACACTCAATGTGCCAAAAATCCTAATTATTAATAACTACGAGTATATGTACCGAAACAGGTACTAAGTTTATTCAGTTTGTTTGTTTATTCGTGTATTAGTTACAAATGAGTCGAGAATGCTCTATATTATATTATATTAAGTAGTAGGAACTGTCTAATTTAATGAAAATTATAAGGTTACAAGGGTTATGTTATAAATTAATTCGAAATTGCTTCTAGACTTACATTTACTGCCAGATTTGCAAGGCAATAGGTAAAACCGAGAAAGAACCTGGCAATAAAACTCACGGCCACTCTTTTTTAATAGTCTGTGACACATCTGTGGAGAGACTTTCGGTTAGACTTTCTTGTTTGATTCATATCCACATACAATGTTCTGTAACAAACAGTAAACTATCGACAGGCGATAATAAATCACCATAATACACCATCATTTATCATAATAAACGACTTGGAGTTTATTATGTATCTAAATAGAATAAACAAACACTAGAGTGTTATGTAAATACACCAAGTTACCTAATTACTAGTAAGTACCTACTACGAGTAGTACCTAGTTGAGACTTTGAGAGAGTTGAGTCGAACCCGGGACAGGAGGTGCGTTCACCGCACTTAGGTACATACCTAAATAGCTACACTTGTACAAGATATTTACGATCTGTGTTCGATGTAGAGAGTTTTCTTTTGGTTCTAACTGACCTCTCAAATCAGATCTCAGAATATTAAATTGTAGCTACAAATTATAGGAGTAGCATAAGGTGAATAAATAACGATTCGAGCTTGCTCCTAGTCCGTACCTGATGGATCTAGGAACCCCTGCGCGAGCCGAGTGCTCGGTGTCCGGGGTCCTGTACGCGGTGCTGCGGATGTGTCGGGTGGCTGGCATCGCTCCCCTCTGCTTCAGCAGGTCGCGCGGCGAGTGGCGCGTACGACTGTCGCCGCTCTGCTACGTGTACAACTGTCTGGTGTTTGTTATCCTAGGTTATTACACAGACCTACTATTGCTTTACTATTTCAGCCAATACAGGTAACCGTAACCTCACATTCATTTTCCAGTGAGTTTCTATGCAATATTTGTGGTAGACGATCGCGACGACATCGTGGACGGGTACGAGCCCTCTTCCAACTCTGGGTTCATGCGCATTGTTATGATCGTGCTGTTCGCGATGTTCGTGCTCACATCCGCGTGCATCGCCTGCACCGGCCTGCACAGGACACGACACATGATCGACTGTGCCGCGCACTTGGAACAAGTATAAATCTCCCTAGTCTATACAATTACAGATCTCGGCAATTAAAGTAATTATCTATTGCAATTTCAGATAAACGGAGAGATAGATCGTTTGTTTGAAGTCCCACGAGAGAGAGAACGCGTAATGTATCCCTTGATGGTGACACTGTCAGTTCTCTACGGATACTTCACCGTGTGTTTCTACTTTGTATTATATTTAAGAGACGTGATGGATTTGAATGACAGAGGTATGCGTCCCGAGGGACATGCAGTGAACAGTGGGCGGGGAGCAGGCAGACACATCGGTGTCTACCTGGTCCCTGCCCACTGCATCTGCATCACTCTGCCTCTGTAATACCAGAGGCACGCTCACAAGGAGATGTTGTTTCAGTGCCACTAGTATCGTGGTCGTTCGCCAGCGTGTTCCTGGGGCTGCTACTTCTGCAGCTGTTCTCGATACAGTTCTCGATACAGGCCTTGTGGTGCTGAGGCTAGTGGCGACTCTGCGACGACTTAACAAGGTCCTGGAGAAACTCCTTCAACAAGTTCACAGAGATGGTTTTTAAACATTGTCAATTAGTATATCTTTAGTGATGATTGATAAATTTTGTATTTTTTTAAATTGGCTCGTGGTATACTTACTTGATTGAAACCTACTGCTGCTGCTGCTGCTATGACTCATTATATACTAAGCAGTAATTTTATTTCAGCAACAACATCGCTAATGGAGAAAAGTAAGGAAGTACAGTTTGATTTGCATAATCCGATACCAAAACATACAATCACTTACGTCATTGACTTATTGCCAGTCATCATTAGAGGAGGTAACTACTCTCAATAATGTGATAGTGAGTTTGGAGTCACACATACAGGAACGAGTTGTCAATAGGTAATGTATAATGAATGTTGCAGGCGCGAAGACAGACCCCGAGGCGCTGGGTCAGCTGATGAGCATGTACTGTTCCCTGTGCAGCATCGTCCAACAACTGAACGAGACCAATGGCGTGGTGCTGCTCGCCCTCGTGTGCTACATGCTCATGTACTTGGTTACGACGCCGTATTTCGTTGTTGCTATTATAAGTGCGTTCTTTATACTCTAACTAAATCATGGCCTCCTGTCGCTACACCTCCCACATTGGTTCACTTCGTCTATCACACTCTCCAGCTCGTCATTCTTATACCCACAGCTGGTCATCAACTATGTGAACACCATGGTGGCTAGTCAGATATTATTATATACAAAAACTGGATATAATCTGAATAAATAAACTATACTTAATAATAATATATATTGTTTACAGTTCACGCTCACACGGATGTGCCGCTGCTCAAGTCGCTGTGTGTGCTGGCGTGGTTTGTACTGTGCTACAGTTTGGTGGTGGCGATCGCTGAGCCCTGCCACCGGACACATTTTCAGGTCTGATCTACTTTGAATTCTGAAAAAGAATTTTTTACCATGTCAAAGAGAGAATTCTGCGTGAACACACAAGACAGCTACTAGTACTATTGCCTTAAAGCAGGCCTCCGTCACTCGCTCAAGGCCGCGCGCTATATGCCTACCGCTCGGCGTATCGTCGACGATACAAACTGGCAGAGGGCTGCCGAACGCCCGCCTGAGCGCTCGCATCGCACCGCACTGCACGTTTCCCACGCTTACGCTTCGAAATGCAGAAACCACGTAATTATTGTGCGGATTATAGTAGGTATACAAATGGTATGCACTATTTTAATAATAACAAAATGCATTTTTAACTTTTAATTTGTACGATTTATGGCGTATTAAAAAAACTACTTACTAGATCTCGTCCAAACCAATTTTCGATAGAAGTTTGCATGGTAATGTACAACATTGTATATATTTTTTGTTTTATCATTCTCTTATTTTAGAAGTCAGAGGTGGGGGGGGGGCAGACACACATATATATGAACCGTGATAATTAGTATACCTTGAACCGTGACATAGTAAATAATGTATTTATGTTGCCGCTATAACAACAAATACTAAAAACAAGAATAAAATAAATATTTTAGGGTAACAACCCATACAACAAACGTTATTTTTTTGCCGTTTTTATTTATTGATCAATAAAAAAATATTAATAATAATATAAAACTAAAACATATTTGATTGACTATTAAAAAAATTATTGATTCGTACCATTCGTTTTATTACAATAATCATCATAGGTACAACCCTAGCGCATTCTTACGATGGCGTCACTCGCACGGCGGGCAACCCAGTCTCGACTCTATTAACGCGTGTTTAAGGTTAATTTTGTTGTTTTCTTCTCGTTCTGTGCAGCTGTGCAGCAGCTATTATTATTAAAATTTTGCAGGTTAATATAGAGTAGGTATTTTTGCTTTTGTATGGGAGCACACCGCCGGTAATAACCGGAATAATCACGGTATTATATTTGGATGTTTCTATCAACATGGTGTCTAAAGTCCGCTGATCGGTCGAACGACTGACATGAGTGTTGTCACTCTCCCTTACCATGGCACTCAGAAGAGTTTGTTGTTATCCAATAATATCGCAGGAAATTTCAAAAAATGTGTTAATTGAGATTCATCCGATGCCAATAGGAATCCTGACAATTACTTTGTTATATGTCGCCATGACAACACGATGTACCAACTTAGATATCGATGAAATTTCAATATAATCATTATGTAATCTTAACATAGTATAAAACAAGTCGCTTCTTGCCGTATGTATGTACCTATGCCTATGCATAGATCTTTAAAACTACGCAACGGATTTTTATGCGGTTTTCACCAATGGATGAAGTGGTTCTCAAGAAAGGTTATTAGTACCTACCTATAAAGCTAGTTATAGATTGATTTTTTCTGATCTGAGAATAACGTAAATACCCATAATGTTACTTTTATGTCATTCAGTTTAATACTTACCTATTAATAATTGTCTTTTTTATCTAGCGCAACTTTGTCGGCGTGAACATTTTTTTAATACACATTAGCAATACGGACCTGGGCCTCATAAACTAAGCCCGCTATTTTTATATTTCAAACTTACAGTTAGGTGTCTTTGATCAAATGATGATCTTGGATCAAATTAAATCACTGCAAATCAGGTTTATGAAATTGTTAGTAGATGATAATACAAAACGCCGATGTAAAAGTACTGGTTACGAACAGTTATTAATTGAATGTAAAATGCTTCCCGTGCACGAATACATAAGGCTTCTTTTAGCAACGGAACAATATTGTAGTGACGAGTTTAAGACGTATAAGGCACGCCCGGTGAGAACAAACACCAACCTGTTAGAAAAACCTATTTGTCATAATTACTTCGGGGAAAGAAGGAGATGCTTTTTGGTTCCGCACATCTTTAATAGTTTGCCATCAGAAAGTTTAACGAAAAATGTCACAAAAAAAGTGTTTAAAAATAAAACTAGAAACTTTCTTTTGACTTGTATAAGCAAGTAAAATAAAATAAATGTGAGGTACAAAAGTAGATACTCGTAGTATAAGTACAGCACTCATATGCACTATGCACTATGCACTATGCATGCTCGGTTTCTGAATGTGTCTTAGCATAGGTATATATATTTTTTTTTTATGAATAAATTTGAGTGCGTTTGACCGCAATCTTACCTGATGTTAAGTAACGATGCGGTCTAAGATGAAGCACGCAAACTCAAATAATGCCTATTTACTCTTGCCTTGAAAATCCCAAGATTATATATGTATCGGAGAACAATGACGCTGGAAGGGAATTCCATTCCTTTGCGGTTCGCATGATGAAAGAAGAAGCGAATCGAGAGGTACGAAGAGGTGGTATATCGGCCACATACGGATGGAATCTCAGACCACGCCTTGATGTCCGATAATGGAATGGTGCTGGTGGAATTAATTCATGCAATTCCTGCGCACACTCTCCGAAATGTAACCTGTAGAAGACACACAGACTCGCAACCAGACGGCGATGGTCGAGGCTCTGAAGTCGGTTACTTGTGAGCGCCTCATCGCTTATAAGTTTTCTGGCGCGTCTGTCAATAGCTTCCAGGGCCTCAAGCTGGTAGCGGGCGGATCCATCCCAAAGGTGCGAGTGCCGTACTCCATGCAGGAGCGAACCTGTGCAGAGTAAAGACTCAGCAGTTGATTCGAGGTAAAATATTTACGCACCTTAGAGAGGATGCCTAGTTTTTTCGAAGCTGTTTTAGCCCTGGATTCAATGTAGCTTCCAAAGTTCAGGCTGGATGATAAGTCCACACCAAGGAGCTGTAGATGCTGAGTCACAGGTATAGGGACATCCCGGAAAGTGGGAGCCTTGGTGAAAGGGCTCATTTTGGCAGAGAAAAGACACGCCTGGGTTTTCGTGGTGTTGAATGTGACAAGGTTAGCATCGCCCCAGTCAGACACTGCCTGAAGGGTTAAATTGGTGCGTTCAACCATTGCCACTCTAAGATGGTCAATTTCCGGTTTTTTGGCCTTTGCGCTGGAGAAATATCTCTCTGCAACCGTGCTATCGTCTGCATACCCAAACATACCGGGTCTGAGCAGGTCGTTTATATGTAGCAGGAATAACGTTGCCGAGAGAACAGATCCATGTGGTACCCCAGCGTTAATTGCTAATAGATCAGACGAGCAGCCGTCAACAACCACTCGAATAGATCGTTCCCTTAGGAAATCTGAAATCCAAGCACAAAGACTAGCCGGAACTCCGTAAGCAGGAAGCTTGGCTATAAGGGCTTCGTGCCAGACCCTGTCGAAAGCCTTCGAAATGTCAAGTGACACAGCAAGTGCCTCACCATATCTTTCAAGAGCCTCACCCCAGAGGTGCGTGGCATACACTAGAAGATCTCCAGTAGGACGGCGTTGGCGAAACCCGTATTGCCGATCACTTAGGAGGTCATTGTCTTCGAGGTATGCCAGTAAACGATTGTTTATTACACGCTCCATCACCTTGCAGAGAATGGAGGTGATCGCAATTGGGCGATAGTTGACAGGGTCTGCACGTCTACCCTTTTTTGGTACTGCCTGTACGTTAGCTACCTTCCAAGCTTTCGGAACTTTACCAGCCCGGAAAGACATACGGAACAGGCGTGTCAGGACAGGAGACAATTCGGCTGCGCAGTTCCTCAGAACAATGGCAGGAATACCGTCGGGACCACTGGCTTTATTCACATCCAGAGTGCGTAGTATTTTGAGAACCTCCTTTTGATGAATGCGGATTTCAGGCATTTTGCAATCACTAGGATGTAGCTGAGGTGGTGTTTTAATACCAGCATCTAGCCGTGAATTTTCAGCAAACAGAGAGGCAAACAGATTAGCCTTTTCCACAGCTGTGTGTGCCAGTGTTCCATCAAGTTTCTGCAAAGGAGGGAGTGAGGATCGACAAAAGTTCGCACCAACACATTTGGCTAGAGACCAAAACTCCTTACTCCCAGATGGGTAAGACGAGACGAGAGTCTGGCTCCTACGCGGCCAACGTGATTGAAGCGCGCCTTCATCAGGACCCTTTTGCAGGACTTGGCTGCCTTGTTAAAGGCTTTCTTCTTTTTACGCGTATCCGGAGCTTTGCGATTTCTGGCATCAACCCAAGCTTCATAAGCCGACTGTTTGTCTACCTCAGCTTTCAAACAGTCAGAGCCAAACCAGGCCTGAGCTCTGATGCCAGATGGCCGGTCAGAAAACGGAATAAAATATTCCATCGCTCGACCGATAACCCCGGCAACAGCAGACGCGCAGCTCGACGGATCGCCAGAAGAAAAGCAGACTGACAGCCATGGGTAAGATGCAAGGAAATGTCGCATCTCATCCCAATCCGCTGACTTGTATCGCCACACCCACCTAGTGCCTCTAGGGCTGGAGTCAGGTGGGGGACACAAAAGTATGGACTTAACCAGACAGTGGTCAGAACTGCCAAGGGGGACTGAAACTGACACTTGATATCGGTCTGGTTCAGTCGTCAGCAGAAGGTCCAGACAATTGGCCGTGTGGCTCTCAATGTCAGGTATTCGAGTTGCCTGGTCAACCAGCTGGGAAAGGTTCATAGACAAAGCAAACTTGTAGGCCTCTCTACCAGCATGGTCTGTTTTCTGGTAAGGGAACAGCCACTCCTCGTGGTGGGCATTAAAGTCCCCCAGAAAAACGATTTGAGCAGTCGGATACCTCTGTTGAGCCACATCGGCGGCCTCACTCAGATGGTCAAATAGCCTAGTTGTCTCCTGATCTCCGCTGTGCGATCTGTATACACCCACTTAAACAATTTTTTCGATGCCGGTGTCTACAAGCACCCAGATTGAAGAAGATGAGGGATCTTCTAAGTTACGGAGACGCCTGGCGCAGATGTCATCACGCACATAGAAACATACCCCTGCTTTTGAACGGAAGTTGTGCTCCAGGGTGTAGCCTGGGTAGTTTAGGTAGGAAGTATCAGCAGGGGTTGAGATTTGCGTCTCCGTAAGCAAGAGCAGATGCGGTTTTGCAGCGAGATTGGAGTGCAGTCCTCGAATGTTAGTGAGGTACACTTTCAGTGAGAGGCCGTGCATCCGATGCTGAAACCTCATTTTCTTATATTGTTTCTGCATAATATTTTCAAGATTAAGGGAGGAAATAGGCAAAGAGTGGCAGTTATGTGAGGCACCAACCGGACCCCAACGAAAGTTACAGCACTGCCGCACGGTGAGGAAACATAGCTTGGAGGCCGCGGGGACGCCCGGACCCCCCCAGAATTGCCTGTTGAGGCCTCTCATCCGGTTGCCAACCGGCCCAATAGGAGCAACTCCGGGATTATGCGCGCGATGGTGGAGCAGCCTTTCGCGGATGGCTAGTCCACAATTGGGATCGGCGGGCGGCCAGCGGAAAACCGTTTCTCCGGATCCCGCTGCCCTCCAAACTAAGCACCGCGTGCGGCAATACTGCAAGGCACGTCTACGGTACACCAGAGGGTGCAACTACATATACCCACTCTTAGAGGGCTGCTCAGGGTTCATAGGGTGAAACGCGCGAACGCTTGGCACTCTGACTTCAACCCAGAGGGTGGTGACCAGCCACGGCCGAAGTCTACCACCGGAAAGAGAGTCGCTCTTTAGCACCACCCGGGGGCCACGTGTAGGGACTCGAGGGTAAAGCCCACGGACGCGAGCGACAATTGGCCCCCATATGGCATATGGGGGCCAGTGGCCATATGGCATATACTTATATATATATATATTTACTAGCTGACTCGGCAAACGTTGTTTTGCTTTAGGGGTGGACTACCCTTAACATTTAGGGGGATGAAAAATAGATGTTGTCCGATTCTCAGACCTACCCAATATGCACACAAAATTTCATGAGAATCGGTCAAGCCGTTTCGGAGGAGTATGGCAACGAAAACTGTGACACGAGAATTTTATATATTAGATTTATTTATTTTTTGCTACGGTGACTATATTATTGTTAAGTAATGGTATCTAATTATAAAATTTTATAATATTATATAACGGGAGTTGCATCTGCCAACAAACTGCTATGCAGTTTGGCGGAGGTAAAGATAAATTGTACTATATGTATTTTTTCATGAATAAACGATTTCTATTCTATAAGAAGTATAATAAAAGTCGCCATGTTTGGTGCGGGGGGGTCATCGACACGCACACATTCTCAGACGCTCAAACCCAATCGGGTGCCACTACGAAACTCACACATGACAATAAGAATAACACATTAACATTTTCACAAACACATACATATACATTTTGTATCATAACACTACAATGACAAGACAAAAAGTTACCGCCCACTTTTGATGTAACAGTGTCGATACATTTTATCGATAAATTTGATAAATCGACTAGGAAAATCAGGTTTCAAAAATGTCAAAAAGGTGGATGTCGTTTATGAAAACGACTTTTTTACTATTTATAAATCTATAAATAAGTATTATTTAGTAAAATTACAATATTTACAAAGTTCGTGGAACAATTCATTGACGTCGTCACTGACTGAATACTTCCCAGAATGCTGGCAGCAATATGACCACCCTGGAAAGTAACGTTCAAGAAGTAAGACCAAAAATATTAACATCTGTGGGTTCCTACAGCAGTACTTTCTGCAACCACCAGTAAAATTCATAACCTTGGTTGTATCCAAAACTTTTGTAGTATCATTTTGGTTTGTGCAAATATTATAAGTTCGAATATCGCAAACACCGCTCGCCACTGTACCCGTTGCTATTCAGAGGGACATTTCCCTGGATATGTCTAGCTAAAAAAATGATTAAGATTGGAATTTGGTACGGGTATTGACCAGTTTCAACATTTTGTACAATATAATATAAAAATGTGTTACTGTGATTTGTCATAATATTATATTAGCTTGTAAGCCATAGCCTAGTTTAGTCTATGCTTAGATTATATCAATATTGTCTTGTCTATGTTCACTTCCTTCTTCCTTCACTTTGTAACATGGCCGACTGAAATACACGACACGTATTATTACGAGCTCCTGTCTTTTATTCCAAAAA
>OY748302.1:20015037-20176985 GCA_963556515.1 Nudaria mundana | reverse complement strand
AGACTACATACTCGTAATAGCCATTGCACTAACATCGAGCAAGGCAAGGAGTAGCAATACAAAGTGTACGAGTATTAGAAAGTGAGACTACATACTCGTAATAGCCATTGCACTAACATCGAGCAAGGCAAGGAGTAGCAATACAAAGTGTACGAGTATTAGAAAGTGAGACTATACTCGATACTCGTAATAGCCATCTGTTACCTACTTGTAGTTACAGTCGCACTCTCACATTATTGTCCAGACTATACCTACTTGTAGTTACATGCTTACATGCACCTATTTACGGGATTTCTGTTCGAAGTTAACTAAACGAGTTCAACTCGATTAGTTGTTACATTAGTGCGTAAATGTTTGCTTTTTATACAACAATTACGTTTAAATGATTGTTTAAAAGTGTTTGTTTAACTATACAATCATTCGTTCGCTCTGTATCCGTAATTTGTTCTTGAATATCAGGAAGAAGAAAATCCCTGCTGTAAACGATAGCTTACGAATAAAGGCTCTCCACCGTCGCCTCGGCCCCACTGAGTGGTTATGTAAGTACTTACCTATAGCCTATAGCGATACATTCTGTCATGAGACAAACAACTCCATCCGAAAACCCGTACATATTACTTTTGTTATACATTTGTACATAAAATGTGTGGAGACTTGCGATAGTGCGCCATCTGGCCGAGCAACAACTATTCTGTCATTATCGATCTTGTCTAGCGCTAGACATAGACATAGCATAGACGATACACAACGTTCAAAACTGCATCTAAATACTCGATGTACATGACTAGGAGACACTTCATTGAATTATGTTATTCATAAACTCAATCCGAGACGGGCTCACTACAATGACTAAGGATAACTTCAAAACGTTTGTGAAGTCGGAGTCGATGCGAATTTAATTAGAAATAACTTGAGGAAGTTGGAAAAACAATAGATCCATTTTCTTTACAAACCAAATGATCCCTTCCCTCCCGAGAGTACTTCTCGAGGTCAGTCAAAACAAAAATAATGAATTATGACGTCGCATTTCAATGCGTTTCTTTTCATCCTGCCACCCGTCCCGTGCAAGCTAGTCTACACGCTACTTTATTGCCCTAGCTTGTGACTCCCTCAATCCCACCCGAAGTAGGTATCAAAGGTATCAATAAAGCCTTGCTACCTCCTCAGACTTGTTACCTGACGACATTGTTGTGTAGGTAATGCTACTAATATTATACACTTCGAAACTGTCGAACTGTGTGAGTGTGAACTTTGTTACCACGTAGGTAGGTAGGGGTAGGTACTTATCTCTGTTAGTTCTTAACCGATTTTGAGGGTTGAATATACTCGTACCGACATTTTCAGAAGTCTTGGTAGAAGTTGGTAGAACATTCCTTCTGGAAAGGGAACAATCGTTATGCCATTTTTAAAATAATTAGATTTTGATGAAATTTGGAATGTATTAGTTAGGTAGAGTTTAAATTCTTAACTCGGTCATTCAATCCAAAGCTTCAGGTAGGTTCATTCAGAATCGATTTGAGAATTTTCAAAAACGTAAGTAGGTACCTATTTAACGTACTTACTTATTATTTTAATGTGACAAAGGAATATTGTGGAGAGTCCTTTCTTTGATCCAATTCCCGTCACTAACCATTTCCCGTAACTAGTCATTCATCCCCAAGACATACCATAGGAACTTACTATACCGGCAACCTTATTCCATGGGAATTGTGGATTTAACGCGTATCAGTTATGGGAAATAGAGGTGAAATTTAAACCGTCAAAACGCTCGACCCTGGCCGTTTGAATTTACTTCAGCGTCACAATGAAGTCTCTTCACACCCCGATGGACTGTCCTTTACCCAAATCCTTCCATTAATTCAAACGTTCGCTTAACTACGGTACATTAAAGAATACGATTGCGTGGCGTATTTACATAATTAAGCTGAATGGTTCCAGACCGGGGCCGGGGCCGGGGTAGGCGACCGCCCGAACGCCGCAAAATGCCGCGACGAGTGACGACACGACGATCGAAATACATCATTCATTGTTCACACAACCGCATGAGCAATAAAGTAGATTCATTGCGATGTTTGTCCACGAGCGAGCAACACAACAATAGCTTGTATCCAAACTCACAACACGATAATAAACTAAATCTAATGTTACATTTCTAAACTAAACACAATAGGCGGCCGCGGCGTGGTGTGAGTGAGGGTTAGAATGCGAACCACCTCTCGTATATTGGTTTGGATAATTGACACGGTCACCATCACATATTTATATTAAATCTTTAACACATCGATAAAATTTTATGAAGAATCCTCCTGAATCCCCTCCTCCCAAAGGTTTATTCTGACCCGGGCATCGGAAGTCGGATTTGTACCTTCCTATGTAGGTAATAAATTAATACTCCTTCATATTATTGGACAATGGAAATCAGTGAGGACTTGTATTGTCTCATCCGGAGGCATTGTCTCAACGGTCGTTTTAATTTTCGATAATGAATGTTCATTATGAGCACAAACCGAAAATCACGCACGGACTGGCTCCTGCAATTAATTATAAGTAGTTAAGTGTTTTTGGATTCCATTAATTACCTTGGTCCGTACCATAGATAGATGATAGATAGACAAAGGATCCTGCTCCACTTCTATAGTCTGACTCTACGAGTACACATACTTAAATCGAAAAACGTCATTTTAAAATAGATCACGTTTCTAATAAAATATTGTACAAGTTTCCAATCCGACCGGGGAGGGCGAAGCGATGCGCGAGTGTTGAATTATGGAAGTAACATACGTGTCGTGTTGTTATTGTCGTCAATACAATATCGAGGTACCTGTTCAACAGGAACAGTGTAAGTACCAAACATCCCCATCAACCCATTCCCGCGCACTTCCTATTTGACACAATGAGTGTATCCTGAATCCTGATACAATATTTCATTCCAATATCGGAAACTAATTGAGGCTCGTGGCGGGAAACTTCCGACATTAACATCATATCACTACCAATATTTTAGTTGAACCCTCGAGCGTGGTCCGGTGTTAAATAAATCATTCGTTGGTTGTCCGTTTTCGAATCGTAACTGCCTATTATCAATTGTGTCGGGTCGTGGTGTTTCCCGTACATGTGACCTATTGACTATATTATTATTGACTTGAATGTTGTAGGTACATACTTACGTACAAGTCGCTATCAAAAGAACCTATCTCAGGCAGAAGTGTGTTAAGAACTGTGCAGTATTTTCAATTGTAATTTTATTGATATATATAATATACTACAATGGTTAATTAAGTTACAAATATCCAACCTAGTTATCACTAACATCAAAGAATCAGAATAAACGAGGTCCCTTATTTCAGTTTTTGGACCAGAGTAGGTTTTGAAGGTAGGCCAATAATATCAAACTTTCTTAACTAAGTAAATCCGACTGGAGCCTTGATATACGCACACTTAGTATAAACTAACTTAATGTCGAGTTCAACTAAAAACTTTTGCACTATGTAAGTACAAAAGTTACTGTTGTGTCCCTCGAGGTTCGTGCCCATTGCCCGCAACTAGCGGCGTCACATCATCACTACGGGTGCGCATTGTCTTACATAACTTTTCAACTCCTATCATCGGAGGTCCGAAAATGTTTCTCATACCATTTAAAATTATAATAATCGTTATTCATTAAAAAAATTACAACAAAATATTAAAAAACATAATCATTTAAATTCATAATATCACAAATTATACACTTAGTTTTTACTAATATTTGTTTTAATATATTTGTTTATACTAATGAACGAAACTCATAATCATTCGAATAAATAACTATAATATTCATAGATGTGTTTTATTCTAATATTTGTTTTTATAAATTTCTTAATCATAAGTTTTTTCATCCATATTATAATGTCTATATTCCAGTGAAAATCAAATTGCTAACAGAAACGAGATGCTACCAGACAAGTAGGTTAGGTTAGGTTAGAACTGTGACCATAACAACGCGCGAGCCGAGCGAGCGAAGCGAACGTGCCGCGGCAGCGGCCGGCGAAGCGCCAGATAAATGAAGTATGTTCGTAGTAACAACATTACATACTCGTAATATAAAACAAAGTCGCTTCCGCTGTCTGTCTGTCCCTATGTATGCCTAGAGCCTGGATTTTGATGCGGTTTTTTTAATAGATAGAGTGATTCAACAGGAAGGTTTATATGTATAATACATGTATAATATATGTATAATATATTAGAGTAACACAGATAATTTTAGAGATTTCTAATGTAATGTCGTAATTAAAGACATTTTTTTGCGCTTTCATTGCAAACGCTGACGAAACCCTACGAGACAGATCAAAATAATGTACTACAGTATTGTACACCATAGAAAGGTCTACAAAAAAATCCGCAATAGCATATGTCTATCTCTTAAGGATAACTCACAGTAACCATTTTTATCTTTTATAAATGACAAAAAAATTATGTGTCATTTGCTAAGCTATTTTTAAGAATGCAGTAGTATTCCTTATCTAATTATTTACTTAAAATACGTTGTGCATTTAATGTAGACCAAAATTGCCATTCAAAGCATATAATTTAGACGAATGACTTAAGAGATATCTCGTGATGAAAAAAAAATACGAGCGCGGCGACGCGGCCTGGCGGTGCAGCGGTGGCCAATGACGGCAGTGAACACACAGCGATTTTAAGCAATACGGCATAAATCCTTATCCAATTAAGTACCTTAAATACATTTTGCATTTAATATAGATCGATATGGCCCTATACAGCATGTAATTTAAATGAATATTTTCAAGGATATTACAGATTTAAAATTTCACACCACGGAGTCTAGGGTCCACTTACCCTTAACTGCGGATTTGGCTAAACTTCGACATTTTCTGTGAAGATACTGTCATTTGACCTCCACAACCAATTGGCGATATCGAAGTATTGCAGTTAGACCAGTATTTTTAAATTTCTAGTTCAACTACCCGTAACGACTGCCATAGATTTTCGTATGACAACTGGGACCAACGTATTAACGTGCACTCTGAGGCACGCACATACCAATGCAAGCAAATAGCATAAGTACAAATATTTGCATTGGGATATTTGAATTGTAAGACTGACATGCTACATAGTCTACATTGCACTCGTGCGAAGCCGGGGCGAAGCGGCGGGTCGCTAGTATCTTTATATTTTAAACGACATAAATAACAATATCAGGACATTTGCTCCCGTCCCTATTCGTACTCCTCTCTCGCAAATACAAAATATTTTCCAGAACAAAAACACGGGTAGAAATAACAATGTTGTAAACACAGACGATATAAAAACTTAATACTTATCGTAAAACACAACCTCTATATTTTATATTGGCAACTTCTTAGTCTTAAATATGACTAGCGGCGATACATCGATATATGATCATAATCTCGTTGTTTGCAACAGTGTCCATGATCATTAGCGCCCGTCCCAAGATTAAATATTTGGTTCTCTACATTATGTACCTCTAAAAGGGTTCTATTCTAGTGACGAGCTATAATGAGTGAAGGTCCTAACCACCAACCTGATATTACTCTCCTTTATGACATGTATTAGCTACGTTTAACAGCACGATGTTGACGATGTGTCGAAGGGTGGGTGTCGGGTGTCGCCGTCGCAGGTCGTCATGGGTATTGTTATGTCTTTACGAGCACCGTTTCGTTTCGGACCTTGCCAATAGCCATAGACGTCGTTATAGAGAGCGATAAAAGATCATCCGCGCGATATAAACTGATCGTTAGCCCTAGGGTTTATAGCTCGGCCGAAATAAAACTGTTTTAGTGCCTACACTTCATTCTCAGTGCTAGTTTTATGACACCGGGGTAGGGGGGGGCTTTACTACGGACAGGGGCCTGTGCCCTGTGACTCAATTTATCAAGATTTAATTTAATTCTGAATAGATAAATATTTATTGTATTATTTATAGCAGACAATAATCTTTATGGAACGAAAGTAATGGGTAAAGGGCTGAGCGTATTTCATTTACAGTTGTTTTATAACTTATGGCTTTAGGACAAAATAAACTAAAGATATGCTACCGTGGAGGATGGGAAGGCCTTTGGTGTGGGACGCTACATGCGTTGACACCTTAGCACCTTCACACCTTCCAAGCACATCCGGATGTGCCGGCGCTGCTGTTGCATCGGCTGAAGGCTTTAAACGGCGTAAATATGCTAACCTAGCAGGTGATTACATATTTGAGCCGTTTGGGGTTGAGACACTGGGGTCATGGGGTCCGAGTGCTCGCCGCCTTTATAGAGACATTGCTAAACGCCTAATCGATGCTTCTCAGGACCAGAAGGCTGGCTATTTTCTGGCCCAAAGAATAAGTATCGCCATCCAACGTGGCAACACAGCCAGCATTCTGGGAACCTTCCCAGTCGGCAATGACGCGGAGGATTTTTTAAACGATATTTTGTAATGTAAATATTTTTAGTTTATTTTGTATATTGTAATTCTTGTTGTAAATAAATTGTGTTCTCTACTAAAGATATACCTACCTAATTGTCATGTCTTTTTGAAAATCCTGGAATTAGCAGACAGATTATTTTTATTATTATATTATATTATACAGAATCAGTGACATTAATCATTACCTATTTATTTTTATATAAAATCATTTTTTGGATTTCAAATTATGCGCTCTTACCTCTATATTCTTATATCTGTGCCTATACTTTGTATTTTATTCGCGTTTAATGTATTCTAAATATTTGTACTTAATTTATTTTTCTATTCTTGATTTGTAGTGATGAACCTACAGTAATGTTAACATATATAGGGTTAGTTCAGTTCAAGTTGGTCGAAGGTGGTGATCATACATTTCGACAGTGGTGTTTAACTTCACAAGCCAGCCCCTACTGTGTAGTCTACCACGTGAGCGGTGCTTAACGAGCACTTGACATACAAGTGTGTACTTAGAATGCACTTAGTCATAGCTTAGGAGAGGCTGTCTAGGTGCGGTGCGGGCGAGGGCGCGCGATCCTGGAGTTATGCCAACTCAGGTTGTTCAACGTACAGAGCATCGTGACTCGTGACCTACAGACAGAAAGGACTTTATTGCCTACTCGTATTATATTACTACGTTACTATAACCCTTCAGAGGATACTAGATTCTGCCTCGCTCGTTCCTTAACAGCAGCTCGAGCAGGTTATATAATGATTTACATTCTACTGATACTAGATTCTGCCTCGTTCGTTCCTTTACAGCAGCTCGAGCAGGTTATTTAATGATTTACATTCTACTGAAACGTGGAAAGTCTCATGATAAAAGTCATATTATATTCCTAGCTGTGTATAACCTTCGACATACCAAACAAGTTTCTCACCAACCTATATTCTCACGAGAATGAAACATTATGACTTGGCAATAATAAAAACTTCCCCTCTATTATCGCGCTTCGAAGTGTACATATATTTTATGGTGACAAGAAAAATATAATCGCAAAATACACAAAGTTATTCGGGAGTGAAATTCAGCAAGTCTCAAACAACAGTATCGTAAATACGAGTACGAAGTCAACAACAACTTCAACACTGACAAGTACCTGCACTAGCTATAGACAAATAGTACTCGTAGCTTCTTTACCTAACTCATTAGTCATCACAGAACAGTAGAAGAGGTTCGAAGGGCCCTGTGGCCAAAGCAGGCGCGCCATTGTGAACGCTCATTATGTCAACCATATGTTCGTATCCAGAACAAATTTATTAGGTTCTTGTATCTAAAGCAACATAGAGTATATCCAGGATATCCATTGCTGTATCCTACTTTATTTGTTCTGGGTATGGTGGGTTATGAAAGGCTTGAAGTGAGACGGGAAGTGGCTTTAGCAACATATGTGCTTAAAATAATGAGGGGAGAAACAAATAATCAGGCGGTCCTACAGGAGATACGTCTCTGTATCCCTAACGACTACATACGACGACGGAGACGGACACCGCTATTAGAGATTCCAGCATCTCGCACCAACCTGCTGCACCTCGCGCCGCTGACTCGTACGTTGCGGGTGCTTAGCACGGTATCTGAATCGATTGATTTATTCTCGTGTTCGTGGAGTGAATTCACACAGGCCATGTGTTATTTATGTGTTGTATTAATGTATAGTTAGTTTATTTTTAATATATTAGATATAAGTTAAAGGTATTTTTGTACATCCATTGTATTGGGGGTTGCCCTGTAAGGATGGATGTATTATTGAAATAATAATAATAGTAAATAATGTTTCTTTTCACCGGTAATTATTACAATTATAATATGTAGTTTGTAGATAAAAACGACGACGACATCGCGAGTATAAGTAGATGTAAAATGATACATTTCTTGCTTGTAGTGGAGTTTATGATCCGCAGGGGTCGGTCCTGGGGCCGCTTCTGTGGAACATCGGCTACGACTGGGTGCTGCGGGGTGCGTTGCCTAGGGGTGTCGGCGTAACGTGCTACGCCGACGATACCCTCGTCACGGCGCGGGGTGCAACGTACCAGGAGGCAGCACTCAAGGTCACGACGGGTGTTGCTCGAGTCGTGGGTCGGATACGGCAGCTGGGACTGGAGGTGGCCTTGCACAAGTCCGAGGTTCTGTGTTTTCACAGACCTCGGAACGGTCCACCAGAAGGTTCCAGCATAAATGTGGGAGGCGTTAGCATCGGCATCAAGCCCTCGATGAAGTACCTAGGGATCGTACTTGATAGCCGATGGAACTTCGGACCACATTTCCGAAGTTTGGTCCCCAAGGTGACGCAGGCATCGGTCGCGCTTTCGCGACTGATGCCCAACCTAAAGGGACCCAACGCCTCCTGCAGGAGACTGTACCTGGGGATCGTGCGGAGTATGGCCCTATACGGGGCTCCCGTATGGGCGGATAGGTTGGCGGTCAAGGGGAACGTGACTCTGTTAAACAGACCACTTAGAACCTTGGCCGTCAGAACCGTACGGGGGTACCGCACGATCTCCGGAGAGGCTGCATGTCTCCTAGCCGGGACCCCTCCATGGGACCTGGAAGCGAGAGCCCTTGCGTCATTGTTCCAATGGCGCAAGGAGGCGCTGGAGCGGGACCACAGGCCTGCGTCTCGAGAAATCTAGGACCAGCGGTCCCAACTTCGCCAGGATCTCATGGAGTCATGGAGGGTGCGACTTGAGCAACCCAAGGGGGGTGCCATCTTCATCGCGGCGGTGAGTCCGATCATGGACGATTGGCTGCAGAGGCAGCATGGTGACCTCACGTACCGTGCGACGCAGATGGTTGCCGGGCATGGATGCTTCGGTAGCTATCTGTTTCGCATGCATCGTGAGGTCACACCCCGGTGTCAACACTGCGAGGTTTCCGACGACGACACCGCACTCCACACGTTGGTGGAGTGCTCAGCGTGGGCGAGTCAGCGCCGGGACCTCGTAGTGGGTCTGGGCGTGGATACCCTCTCGCTGGGGACCATGCTTCAAGCCATGGTATCCAGCGGGAGTAGGTGGAACGCGGCCGTGTCCTTCTGCGAGCAAGTCATGCTCGCGAAGGAGGCGGCCGGGAGGGAGAGGGAGCGTACCCTCCCCGCCGAGTTCCGTAGTCGGCGGCCAGGCCGCCCCAGACTACGCGACTACGCCCAAGACTATCGTCCTCCATGATCGGGGCCTGAGGACGGCGGGATCGCCACCCACCGTCCTTACAGAAGCAGGCTAGAAGGGTTGCGTGCTGCGGGGCCTTTTGCCCCATAGCACGCAACCAGATTCACTCACTGACGCGGGATAAAACCCGACCCCAATGACGCGGGATTCTCGTCCCGACCAAACACCCGCAGAGACCACAGGGGTGGTCAAAGTCCGCCGGGCGCCACTGGACATACCCTCTGCTAGTAACCAGGGACGTCCGGCAACGGACGTTAGAGCGGCCGCGGCCTTGGGCCGCGGAATTAAAAAAAAAAAAAAAAAAAAAAAAAGTGGAGTTTATGAATGGGAGAAAATCAGCGACACGCGTGGTCGTACAAATCAGGAACTATTTCCTTTCTAAACTCTTCTACTGTTCTGTGTTAGTCATCATAACTGCTGATTGTGAACGGTAGTGTGGTCGGTAGTGTATCGGCTTTCGACTCCGGAGTCTCGGGTTCGATTCTCGGGTCGAATATGACAACGCATTAATTGTTCCTTCGCTGTTCTGACACTGACACCACACCACCCCACAGGAGATAATCGTCCTCGTGATATAAAATAATCGTTCGATGAAACTTTATAGGCTCGAGACGTGGCGGAGGGAAATTGTTATTCTCCGTCTTAACATTTTATGATATAATTTATTGCAGGGGCTCCAGTTAGCTTGTTTGTAACTCAATTCATTGAGATATGACTTATGTAATGTCGATTAGATATTCATTATTGTCATTCGATTGTTCGCAATATTTACGGAGCTTCTTTACGATTGCTGCGTGAACTTGTCTCACGGTTGTGTTTTATAACTTCTGTTCGGAATAAATAAGGAAAATTATAAAAGTTAAGGGCCCAGATCGTGAAAATCACCGAAAAGAGTGTTACGATTGTTCATATTTAACCTATTTACATATGATTAATAACAACGATAATTTGTATATATTAAAATGAAATACCAAAAATTATGTTAGTGCTAATTTTAACTCTTAAAACCCTGTAGTTGTTATATAATAAACGTCAACAAACGCACAAAATTGAGAAAAAATGCGAAAACGTGCCTTCGTATTTTTCAGATTTAACCCAATAAATCAACACAAATTGATAAAAAGAAACACTTTTTGAACACTGAAAAAACCAATAAATATAACGTGGTACTTTTTTTTGTACCTTTACAAACAAAAACTTCCCCTTTTAAAGCCCTAAAATCTAGATATGTTTTACGTAAATTCTCCATAGAAAAATGTATGGAAATTCAAGCGCGTCCCGATAGCACGGTTGTCGCTACTAATCGCCAGTGCGCCATAGAATTTCAAAGTGACTCCACGCGTGTCGGATGCTACAGCAAAATTACGTGTTGTGAATTTGTGTTTTTTGTGAAAAACTGTAAGTACAATATTTTTATAACTAATTTACTTTCAGTCAGTAGAAAGTACCGATATAATGAAAGTCTGAAAGAAAACCATGATAGAACTAGATATAAATCGTAAGAAATACAAAATTATTTACTTTGTTGCGTAGGTCATTTTATGAACCTTGTAAAGTAGGTATCAATTCAGGCTTGAAACAATCAAAGCCCTGCCCACCTTATTTTCTCGAGATATGAACTGGCGGGGTATATAGTTCTCTGCACGACATACATAGATTTTTCAACATGATAAAGGCAATAGGTATCATAAACGTAATTGGTAATCGAGGGTCTCTTTTCGCAGGATAATTTGCTGAGTGCCATGCCAGCGAAAAGAAAATTTAGTACGCATTATAAAAACGTGAAAGCCAAAAGATCTCGGAATAAAATGTAAGTTCCTCCCTACTTATTTATTTACCTGCCTACTTGACTACGTCTTGTCCTAAATACCTAGAAAAAAATTACTAGATTTGTGTTAGTGTCAAGTAAAAATCCTAGTTTTATAACTTTTATTTGTGTGTATGCTTATCATGTCTTAGTAGTAATAATAATATAATCTATTTGCATTTTGAACAGGGTAGGTACATTACAAAGCAAATAGGTACAATGATTTAGATCGCCTGATTCAGACATATACCTACAACAGCATGTAAATATTGATTTGACATGTAATTAGATAGGTACACAATTAGGTATGTCAGTCTAAGAAGAAAAATTACAATGTCCAGTAGGTAATAATTACGTAATTTCAATATCTATATAAGTAATAAAGTCAATTTCTATAGGAACAATTTTCATAATAATAAATTTTATTACATAATATAGTATTAGTTTTCATATATTTATGTATTTCAAAGCAATGAGTTTGCTTACACTATTATTAGTTACAGTATTATTAGTTTTCATGTTCATCATGTCTAAATATGTGGAAGTGGAAGTAGGTATGTTTCCTATCAGAAATTGCACAGGCGCGCGCGCGGCTTTGTCGACATACCTACCGCCAAAGAGGCGCGCCGTGCCTGGCGTAGGGTTGTACAAAAATTACAAAATAAATAAAAAGTGGATATTGATGAATAATATTTCCAGTACTGAAAATGAAGAAAACCTTCAGGCTGAGACTCCGAGCAACACTGCTACGCGCTGTATAGAGGTAAGTTGTTATACGTAATTCTTGTAGACTTGTTACATAAATAAACAAACTAGTTAGTGATGGGCGAAGACAAAATCTCAGTACCTACAGTTTTTTTTTTGCAATATTTATTATTTTCATTGTGAGACAAACACATACTTCTCAGTTACTTTCTCAAAAGAAAATTCACGTTCAAATCTCGTATTTTACCAAAATCAAGAATTTTTTTGTAAAATATTATCTTTTACGCGACTGGTGTACGTATGTATGTATGTATACTAAGTAATATATCTTTGTGGCACGATAAGTTCAAAATTATTGAACCGATTTTAATGTTTTTAGTATCATTAGAATTGTCTTCTAAGCCCGAGTGACATAGAATAAGTGACGCCATAAAAAACCAATACGTATAGCGTAAAGGAAATTTATAATTTCTGTTCATCACGAACATAATATTGTATGAATTCTTTTGCACTTTTATAATTTGTCTTCGTCAGTTATGAATATAAATAAATAAACAATAAAAATGTTAAAACCCGACAGATTAAAAAATGAAAATGTGTAATAAAAATATTTAATAAAAATAAATAACAACACCATTGTAATATAGCGTATTTAGCAGTCGGGGCCTATTTCTAAAGAAATATTTAGCTAGTCAGGAATATCTTCGAGCCTGTGAGGATTTCAATGGGTCTCAACTGTTGAATTCGATTTATTACAATAGTGTTCTTATTTATTTTAATGTAACATAATTCAAGACCGTAGACTTGTTTTCTTTTTACCTTTTGAGTTTTTATGCATATAGTCGGATTTATTAAATTTATGACGTGATAACGTCTTATAAATCGATGAACACCGGCAACACGCACAAAAAAGTGTCACATTATGTCACGCTAGGGTCAAGCGAGAG
The DNA here is from genome assembly GCA_963556515.1 of Nudaria mundana. Taxonomy (NCBI): domain Eukaryota; kingdom Metazoa; phylum Arthropoda; class Insecta; order Lepidoptera; family Erebidae; genus Nudaria; species Nudaria mundana. The sequence continues at coordinate 20,163,896 of OY748302.1, read as the reverse complement.
CGCAGTACAAGCGATGGAGAATAATATTATGACATTATCCGGTAAAATTATCGTCCTAAACCGACTTTACAAGCAACCAGTTTTTTATTATGTTTATTTATTCATTTTCATAATTGACGAAGACTGATAAAAACGTTTAAGATTTTGATCTAGTGTTATGTGTTTCAAAGATGTATTCTAAGGGAGTTCTTAGCTATGTTTGAAGAAATTTGGCCCATACCTTTTGAATTATTTTTTATAAAAAAAATCAAGCCATTATCTTTCTTTACAGGAACTAGTTATTGACAACCGTCAAGAGGGAAAGGTGGATGAAGTGGAAGTTGGGCGTAGAGTAGTGGATATTTCTTTTTTTTTTAAAGCTCTTCAGGCCATAGGGGACCACGGTCCAATGGATTGTAAGTTAAGTTACCTCAGTATAATAGGTGAAGTAAAAGTTGGTCTGGACTCAAAACTCATCATAAAATGTAGTATGTGTAATATGAAATTTACTGTGTGTTTGGTTGAAAAGAAAGAAGATAGCATGGAAGTGAATCATCAAATTGTGTCTGGTATCATATCATCTGGTGGGAGCTACTCTCAGTTAAAAACATTAAGTGCCGCAGTAGCCCTACCAATCATGTCACCTTCATTATACAATGAAATTAATAATACGGTTTGCGATTGGTGGGAAAAGACAGCAGCACATTCCATGGCAGAAGCTGTCAAGGAAGAAGCGGAATACGCAGTGTCTATAGGTAGTGTTGATAAAAATGGTACACCATTAATATCTGTTGCTGTTGACGGTTGTTGGAGCAAGAGATCTTATGGTAAGAATTTTTCCGCCTTATCCGGCGCAGCTGCGATAATTGGCATTAAAACTAATAAAGTATTGTTTTTTGGAGTTAAAAATAAATACTGCGTAGTCTGTGCACGAGCCGCAAAGAACAACAGTCAGCCCCCGGAACACCATTGTTTCAAGAATTATTCAGGATCATCTACCGGGATGGAATCGACCATTATAGTTGAGGGGTTTAAACGTTCCTTTGTTGATCACGGTGTAATTTATAATAAATTTGTAGCAGACGGCGATTCCTGTACTTATAAAAAAATATTAGATTCGCGTCCGTACGATAATTTAATAGTAGAGAAAATTGAATGCAAAAATCATCTTTTACGAAACTACTGCAATAGCTTGGAGAAATTGTCGAAAGACACTAAGTATCCCTGCGAATTGCGGAAATTCCTAAAAGAAAGGTATTTGCGTTTAAGAACGGGTGTAAAATGCGCGATTAAATATTGGGGGGATCAAAATCAGTCACTCGAAGAAAAAATAAAAAATCTTAGTGAAGATATCCTAAATGGTCCACAACACGTATTTGGTAATCACCAACATTGCAAGGAGTATTTTTGTAGACCTGACACTCGTCGAATAGAACCTGTTGGGTTACTTCCAGCAATTGTTGGATGCGGATTAATGGACGCGGTAGAAATTTTAAGTAAAAGACTGTCATATAATTCTAGAAGTTTAATTCATAATTGCACAAGTAATATAGTTGAAAGTTTTAACGGAGTAATTGCCAAATTAGTTGGGGGTAAGCGTGTAAATTATTCTTCCCGTGGTTCTTATGCGGGCCGATGCGCAGCTGCTGTTGTGTCTTTTAATACGGGATCGATTCATAGTAAAACTCATGAAGTCATATTTAAATCTAGTCCTAATCCTTTGATCGCGAAAGTGGAAAATAGTAATCGTAGAAACCGTTTAATTGCTAAACCTAAATTAAGATTGAAAAAAAGCCACAGCGCTGTATCGAAAGACGCTCACTATGGACCAAACTGCGAAAAACCTGATCTGAGTCCAGAATTATATGAGAAAGCCAAGTCATCTTTTTTAGTTGATTTAAAGTTGTCTTGTGCTGAAAGAGAGGAGCTTGAAAGGTCGACCCATTTGCAAAGAAGTAGTGCTGAGTGGATGAGTACAAGGAGAAAATTACTAACCTCATCATCGTTCGGGGAAGTTTGTAAAAAACGAGAGAGCACAAGTTGTGCTGCTTTTGTTTGTAAAATCGTTTATGGTAGTAATATCTCCAGTTTGCCTGCTGTACGGTACGGTATCGAAAACGAAGAAACTGCAATTAGACAGTTAGAAATTCAAGAGAATATTAGTATACAAGGTTGCGGTTTGTTCGTCGACGATCAATATGAATTTCTTGGTACTACACCAGATGGCATTTATGCAAACGGTTTAATTGAAATTAAGTGCCCACATTCTTTAGTTGGCATGACTCTTGATGAAGCAATGGCCAAACATACCTTTTGGGTTAAGGACAAGGCTTCCAAGGGTTATGTCATAAATAAAAATCATTACTGGTATTTCCAAATTCAGGGACAGCTACATATAACTAAAAGAAACGTTTGCATGCTTGGCATCTGGTTTGGTGCTACTGTACCTATGAAAGTTTATATTATAGAAAAGGACGACAAATTTTGGAAGGAGAAAATGGAGATGAAATTAGTTAGATTTTATTACGATTGCCTCCTTCCAGAATTAGTTGATCCTCGGCAGTCACGAAGCATGCCTATTCGTGACCCGCCCAATGTCATAGAGGCTATGAAAGAGAGGAAAGAAAGAGCTTTACGTGTTTTGAAAGAGAAGAACGTCTAATGATTTTGAAAGAGACTGAGGTAACTTAACTACCCAGCCGGTCGATTCACGTAAACACGCCAGTTCAAAAGTCGTTTTAACTTAGAAACTTAGAAATCGCCTTTTGGTTTTCTGTTTTTAACGCACTTACTTATCTAGTCTTGGATTGTCATAAATCTTCCAATAGCTCAATTTCTATACAATTCCTATACGATTTTGAAGAGTTACCTGGTGTAAACCCAAGGTCCGATCCTAATGAAATTAAAATGTGACCACACGGGATGCACCAGCGTTCAAATAAAAAAAAGAATCATCAAAATCGGTTCAAAAAATACAGCGAATTGAGAATCTTCTTCTTTTTTTAAGTCGGTTAAAAAGTGTGCGAAGTGACATTTTTAAGTCACTACGCTACGGTTTTTATTACGTGAATCGGGCAGCTGGTAACATTTTCATTCTGATAGGTTTTGCAATAGCAATTGATTTTATCATCAAATTAGTAGAAATCAGAATTTGATCAGTAATCATTAAAATGAAAAAAACATTAGAATTTTGAACTCATATTTTGTTATTGTTTACTTTCGTTTAATTAAGTATATGAATAATTTATAAATTTCATGTTTGTTTATAACTAATTTTTGTACAACCCTAGCACGCTTTTTAGGTGGCGACTCATATTTTGTTATTGTTTACTTACTTTTAATTATATTAACCATTTTTATACTTGTGTTTCATTTATTGACAATTTTTTGTACAACCCTAGAAGATTTTTTAGATTGCGAGGTGATCGTAAGCAAAAAGTATTTGAGTTTACGCAATAGGCACATTTCCTTGCGTAGAGATAAACACTAGCGAGGAAAGGCGTGATGTTATTTCGACCGTACTTCCTACTGAATTTGCAATTATTTTATTGAATGAAAATTTTACGAAATACGAATAAACTTTGGTAGTAAAATTACAAATAAATACATACTCGTAGTTGGAATTTTAGGTAAGTAGAATACAAAAAGGTCAGTCCGGACCTGCTCTTGATTGTTTATTATAAATAGAAAATCATAAAAATTGTGTCTCAAACTACTCTTATTTATTTATCTAGTAATTAGGATCATTTTATAACGAAAACTACTCTTGGAATATTTTACAAATAGGCAGTCGTTTATTTCCAATAATTCAACATTTTTGTTATGCTGTAAATATTCAACTTCAATAACAATAACTCAACGTGGAACGTTTGTCGCAAAACATTTTCAAAATCGCGGTCTCTCTGGGTCATTCACCCGCCCGTCGGATGATTTGGGCAACTTTAGCGCTGCTGTCGCTCAAAATCGACTTTGTCCGTGCGCGGTCTGGGCCCTTAAGGGTAAAAGATCGATCATGGACGATTGGCTGCAGAGGCAGCATGGTGACCTCGCGTATCGTGTGACGCAGATCGTTACCGGGCATGGATGCTTCGGTAGCTATCTGTTTCGCATCCATCGTGAGGTCACATCCCGGTGTCAACACTGCGAGGTTTCCGGCGACGACACCGCACTCCACACGTTGGTGGAGTGCTCAGCGTGGGCGAGTCAGCGCCGGGATCTCGTAGTAGGTCTGGGCGTGGTTATCCTCTCGCTGGAAACCATGCTCCAAGCCATGGTCTCCAGTGCGAGTAGGTGGAACGCGGCCGTGTCCTTCTGCGAGCAAGTAATGCTCGCGAAGTAGGCGGCCGAGAGGGAGAGGGAGCGTACCCTTCCCGCCGAGTTCCGTAGTCAGCGGCGAGGGCGCCGCAGACTCATCTACGCCCAAGACCATCGACCTCCATGATCAGGGCCTGAGGACGGCGGGATCGCCACCCACCGTCCTTACAGAAGGGTTGCGTGCTGCGAGGCCTTTTCCCCATAGCACGCAACCAGATTCACTCACTGACGCGGGATAAAACCCTACCCCAACGACGCGGGATTCTCATCCCGACCTAACCCGCAGAGACCACAGAGGTGGTCAGTCCGCCGGGCGCCACTGGAAATACGTTCTGCTTGTAACCAGAGACGCCCGGCAACGGACGTTAGAGCGGCCGCGACCATGGGCCGCGGAATAAAAAAAAAAAAGAAAAAAAAAAAAAAAGGGTAAAAGATAAGTGTAATAGTAAGTAAGTATAGACTATAGATAGTACAAAACACTGCGTTTGTTATCCACCCACATTATGTACACATACACATGGGGTTCCCTGACAATCGTCTCCCCTATTTATTATTTTACTGAGACATAATGTAGACCGTCCCATCGCCTACCGTCCACTGTGCACTGGAGAGTTTTAAAGCAAATAATTAGATAAGACATAGAGCTCAACCGTTAACAAATTAAATGAGTTTTCACTTTCACATTTCCTTCAACTCCAAACTTGCGGTAATCTTAAAACTTTGCAAAATAATAAGGCCAAGTTAATTACGAGTTTGATTAATGTTTAGATCTGACTAAATAATCTCAAATTGAGTTTAGATCCTATATTTATCTATACTTATAATAAATCTGTAGAAATGAAAATTCTGTACATTGAAAATATCAAAAAAATTAATGGCAGGGGGTGTTACTAGACCGACACCGAACCCAAAAATGTGATTAAAAAAGTTTTTGTCTGTCGGACTATCTGTCTGTATGTCTGTTTGTTCAGACATCACGCAATCTTCGAAGATAATAAAATCTCAGTGGACCCACTAGTGGGTCTGTCAGTATTCTGAGACCCACCGGTGGGTCTGATTAGTGGGTCCTTGAAGCCGAAGGGGCAATAACTACCGGTTCGATTACGATGAAACTTGGTATTTATTCTTTAATATCCTGGGCACCTACTGGCTTACTTTTTATCTCGGAAAAGTATATACAATAAAAAACAAACTTAATTTTGCGGTTCGATCCCTAGACCCGATTATTGTACCAACCGCAAATAATAAGTTTGTCGTAGGTTACGTCACCCGCAGTGAAGTTCAAGTTGAAATGAAATGAAATGAAATTAAATTAAATGAAATTATTTATTTATTTGTATAGGTCAATAAATGGCTCTTACAAACGTCAGTAAGTACTTAAAATAAAAATGTCATTGCTTCTATATTTACATGTACTGCCAGATTCGCAAAGCAATAAGTAGAACCGAGAGAAAGAACCTGGCAATAAAACTCTCGGTCACTCTTTTCAAATAATTGACTCATTTACACATTTTCTTCAGACTAAATGTGGACGAATGTACATTGGTCTCGTGTCAAAATCAAAAAGAGTGTATAATACAAAAAAAAAATTATTATAGTCGCCTAAGTACAATATGCTACTATTACGGCATTTTAGGAGGCGCCTGCACCATGCTCAAGCCAGACACTTTTATCGGTATTCAACTGTCTTATAATATGCTTTTTGACATAAAGTGGTCTTTATAAAGTTTTTAAATTTATTGTCGGGCATACAAAGGACCGATTCAGGCAATTTATTATAAAAGCGTATACCTTCCCCCTTGAAAGAATGACTAACCTTGCCAAGCCGATAACACGGAGGGAGTAGTTTATTTTTATTACGTAGATTTCTGTCTGTAACGTCACTTACTTTAGTATAGCTAGATATATTTTTCCTGACATACAGTATGTTATCAAATATATATTGGGAAGCTACAGTTAAAATATTAATATCTTTAAATCGCTCCCTAAGATAATCTCTTTTACCTAAACAATAAATGGCACGGACTGCCCTCTTTTGTAATATAAAAATTGTTTCTATATCTGCTGCATTTCCCCAAAGTAGTATTCCATAGGACATCAAGCTATGAAAGTAACCAAAGTAAACTAGCCTAGCAGTAGCTACATCTGTCAACTGCCTAATCCGTCTCACAGCATATGCAGCAGAGCTAAGCTTATTAGCTAAAATGGTGATATGGTCACCCCATTGTAATTTAGAATCTATTGTTATTCCTAAAAAGGTAGTGTTATTTACAAATTCTAACCTTTGGCTACCCAGCACGGCATGGACGTTTGCTTGTCTGACATTGGGCATTGTAAATTTAACGCATTTAGTCTTTTCTGCATTCAACAATAGGTTGTTTGTAGAAAACCAATTTGAAATATTATTTAAAATATTATTAACATTATTCGCATCTGTACTATGCCGATTTACTTTGAATATAAGTGATGTATCATCCGCGAACATTACTATTCCAGCTTGTGCCTCGATCATGCAAGGCAAGTCATTAACATAAACCAAGAAGAGAAAAGGCCCCAGAATTGATCCCTGAGGTACGCCTATTTTAACGTTAGTTCCGTTTGACTTAACGTTGTTCACATGAACAGTCTGCAGCCTATCTGTCAGGTAAGATCCTAATAGTTCTAAGGATTTTTTGTCAAAACCATACCGACGTAACTTTAGCAAAAGTGTCAGTTCTAAGGGGCGCTGCACACGGCTAAGATACTATAATATTTTATCTTAAGATACAATATCGCTCGCCGTACAATTCAATGGACTATCACACACGAGGAAGATAATAAATAATATTTCATATTTTCGTATCTTAAGATGAATTTGTATGGTATAATAGAGAATATAATAGAAGATATAATAGAGAAACTGTTGTAGGGGGGCTTTATGAACGCAATAAAACCTAAAACAATGGTTTTTAGAACTTTTGTCTGTTTGCCTGAATGTTTGAACACGCTAATCTTAGAAACGGCTTAACCGATTTCAATTTTTGATTTGAATTTGCGGTTTCCAGTAATGCGTCGTGGGTTATTCAACTTGACATTTAAGGTTTGGTTTTCAATCTGTTCATAAATAAAAAAGTTATGTAGATCTAAAGTAACACGCAGGTGGAGTTGCGGGCAACAGCTAGTTAACTAATATTTCCCTAAAACTAATATCTAATTCGATTGCGAGATGTGGTGACTCTCACTCGCTAGGTATTCAAATAGTATTTTCGTTGTTTATGTTTTCTGACACAGAAACTTGGCGGAGGATACTAAAAGTTTATTTAACGTACCTACTTTATTTAACGTTTCAGGAAAGCCTCTAAATGTTTTTTTTTTCTTGGAATATATCGCGACAGCAAATTACATTTTATATGAGGTTGAATGGAATACTTACTGGCTACATTCGGCGGAACGGCGTACAACTGTACGATACTGTGAGCCTACTTGACAATTTTTATTTTTTTTATATTTAGGTCTACAAATTGATGCCACCCGCCTGATGGTAAGCTGAGGCGACGTCTGGCAATTGAGGGCAACTCTCACTGTACACAGGAATACTATAGAGAGTGGCCCTCAACTTGACGCCCCAGTAATGTGCCTCTTCACGCTTCGCTTAAAGAACCCAGGGTTATATGTTGAAGGAAACACGTGCGCAGGCAGGGCGTTCCAAGCCACCATCGTTCGGCAGCGAAACGAACGTTTAAAACGCTCGGTTCTCGTGAAGACGGTTTCCACGGTTTGAGAGTGACATCTCTGCCCGGCACGCGTTGTTCGGGATCCGAGGGGAGAGGGTGGGATCAGGTTGAAGAGCTCTTCAGAACACTCACCGTGGTAAATACGGTAGAACGCGGCCAAGGAAGCAATTGTTCGGCGCTGGGCTAGCGGCTCAAGGCTTCCCGTTACCTCCGGACAGTCTATAATGCGAACAGCGCGTCGCTGCATAGCGTCGAGTACGTCCAGCAAATACTTCGCGGAGCCCTCCCAGAGGTAAGAGCAGTATTCAACGCAGGGTCTAATCTGCGTTTTGTACAGCAGACACCTCAGGTGCGGTGTAAAGAATCGCTTTACCTTGTTCAGTATTCCTAGTTTCCGCGAAGTTAGCCCAATACATCTCTCAATGTATTTTGTGTTATTAAACTCTCGACGAACGTCTATGCCAAGGATGTCTAGATTATCCTTCATTGGTAATGTTGCATTCTGAAGAGTGGGTAGGGGAAGGAAAGGGGATTTTTTCGCTTTAAATGCACACGCCTGTGTTATGTGGGCATTGAACTCGACCAAGTTCTCGGCACCCCATTGGGAGATACTGTCGAGGTTTCGGTCGAGACCAGCCACGAGATGTCGTCTCTCCTCCTCTATCACAGATCGCCCCGCCGTCGGACGAACCGAGTAACTCCCGTGCAATGTGCTGTCATCTGCATAGCAATGAATGTTCCCGAGGCTAAGCATATCATTGATATGCAGAAGAAAGAGTGTTGGTGACAGTACGGTCCCCTGCGGTACCCCAGCATTCACTTGCAAGAAGCGAGAAGCCTGGCCATCGCAGAAGACCCGCACTCGGCACTCGTTTAAAAAACTGGCAATCCAGCTGCACAGTGGAGGAGGTAGACCATATGCCGAAAGCTTGGAAAGGAGCGAAGCATGCCAGACCCTATCGAAAGCTTTGGCGATGTCCAGGCTAATAGCCAAGGACTCGCCGAACTTTTCCATAGCCTTACCCCATACATGCGTGACGAATGCCAGGAGGCCACCCGTTGATCGTTTTGGCCTGGATCGGATCGATCCCCTTTCTTGGAGATCGGTTGTACGTTCGCCTCTTTCCAGACCTCCGGCCCGAGGCCTGTAGAGTATGACAGGCGGTACAGACGCGTTAATACTGGAAGTCTCCAGTATTAACGCGTCTGTACTGTGTACTGTGCTGCTGAGTAGTCACTCAGCAGCACATTTTCGTAGCACCACCGCCGGAATGCCGTCAGGGCCACTGGCTTTCCGCGTGTCGAGTGACCGCAGCACTGTCGTACATCACATTGGCTTATAACAATATCAGGCATAGTGTGGCCACAGTTGGCGATGGCGGGGGGCTGCAGGCCACGGTCATCGACCCGGGAATTAGCCGTAAAGAGGTCTGCGAGCATGTCCGCCTTCTCTTGGGCTTTGTGAGCCAGTGATCCATCAGGAAAACGCAGTGGTGGCAGCGAGGGTTGGCAAAAATTTGACTGTTGACAGTTGCCAGTATCCACGGCTGCCCGTGGGATGGGATGTGAGCTCCTGACCAAGCCGCGCGACGCGCTGGGCATCCGCTCTCTTGAAGGCCCTCTTGCTGAACCTAGTGGCCCTATTGTACCCTGCTTTGAGGAGGTTCACGTTCGGGTCACGTGCCGCCCGAGCCCTGACCCAGGTGCGATATGCCGACTGTTTTTCTGGACAGCCTCGGCACATTCACGCCCGAACCAGGGGCGAGGTTTGCGGATGCTGGCGACATCAGTGAAAGGGATATAATATTCTATACCTAGACTGATCTCGCCAGCAACGGCAGCAGCGCTATCCGAAGGCGCCTTCCCTACAAAGCAGCGCTGGCTCCACGGGACGGACGCAAAGTAATCGCGGAGACCGTCCCAGTCTGCCGACGAGTAGTGGCATAGTCGTCGAGTCATTTGCTCAGCACGAGCAGGCGGTGGCACTTGGAAGCTGGCGTGCACCACACAGTGGTCGGAAGTGCCCAGTGGGGCGCGTACCGACACACTGTACTCGGCTGGGCGACTCGTCAGCAGTAGATACAGCAAGGCGGGCGTGTGGTCTGATCTGTCAGGTATCCGGGTGATCCCCTGTACCATCTGGGTCAGCCCGTGGGAGAGAGCGAATGCATGGGCGGTTCGTCCCACATGATCGGTCCTAAGGGACCCCAGCCACTCAACGTGATGACCGTTAAAGTCCCCCAGGAAAACCAGGTCAGCGTTCGGGAACCGCACCTGCGCATCGTCAGCCATTTCGCTGAGGTATTCGAAAAGCCTTGTTGTCCCAGTGTCCCCTGTGTGGGAGCGGTAGACGCACACGTAGATCTGGCTCATAGAGCCATGATCCACGTGCAGCCAAAGGACGGAGTAGGAGGGGTTCTAGCAAGCAAACATCTGCCCTAACGAACACGCACACTCCGGCTTTGTCGCGGAATTGTTCCTCAATGACATAACCCGGGTAACAGAGGTAAGACGTGTCGTCATGGCGGCGTATCTGTGTCTCCGTTAGGAACATCACAGAAGGCCTCTAGGTGATGGTGGACGGTATCGAGGTTTGCATGGAGTTCGCGGATATTCGTGAACTCCACCTCAAAAGAAATCAACTTTGTGGGGTTTTTAGAGGCCGCTGTGTACCGTTTATTACTTTCTTGCACTGTCATGGTGAGATATGGGGAAGCGTGAAGACAGGGCGTTATTTGGTGCGGCAGTAAGTGACAAAGTGCAGAGGCTAGCTTCGTCTAGAACCGTGTGGCTAGGTCGGAACCGACCCGCCGGACGGAAAAGCTCCCAAACCCCCCTGATGCAAGGCTGCCGCTACCCCACACCGGTTACCACCCGGAGCGGCGACCCCTCATCAGGATTATGCGCAACATCCTCCTGGGGTGGTTGGTCCCAGGCGGGACCCATGACTATGTTGCGGGCGGCCGCGGCAACGCCGTTGCTAAGGGTCTCCCTGGCCGGCGAATCGACCCACACCACCCACACTAGACTCCGCTTCGCCCCCACTGGACCCATGCCGCACCATACATCGCCCCGGGCCCGGCAGTGCAGCTGCTGAACCCCTAACGCAACCCAGCCTGGGCTGGGTTACTTGGGGGGCTTTAGCACAGCTGCACGGTGGTACCCCCCCGGACCAACACTGTTGTACCACCTGGTATCCACGTAGGGGCCGAAGCCACCACATGGGTACCGTAATATACGAACCTCATCCGTTAATCAGCAGGTGCGCCACTAGCAGGTGAGGTCGCTGGGGCCCGATAGATGTAAGAAGGGCCCCTTCCCTTTGCACCCACTTGTATTATTATTCCAACTCATCTAAGCTAAACAATCTAAACAACTATTCATTCGACACAAGGGGCACTAATAAACATAAAAGTTGAATTGTATCCAGCAACGTAATGAACTTTTAACTATACGGTACATTTTGGGGACCGGACCTTGTCGACCGTCATAATGTTTAAGTAATTATATTCTATTTAAGTGTTTAGTAAGTACTAACACTCGTAGCATTTATGCCTTTAAAGGTGGGTTACAATCGTGTAGCCAACTGCCCATAAACACTGTTGTTAAAACAACGCGAGGTGCGAGGCAAGAGCGAGTGCAAGAGCGCCGTTTGACAAACATTTATAGAGTGTTTTGGCCGCGGCCGCGGCTTCGTCCACTTGACAATTGTATACCTTCGTCGCGGTCCACTCTACCTATCCATTAACTACCGAATTCCTGGCTGGAATTCCTTTACTGGCTGTGGGAGAGTGGGAGTCTGGATTGTGGATCAAACAAAGCACTTCCCTCGCCTAATATAGCTACTATGTTGGACGATACCACTTTCCGCCTTGCCACCTGTCTTCGTTTGGCAGGTCGTATTTCTTGACACGGTAACCTAAATGACATAATCCGTCGGGCTCTTTCGACCGCCGGTATCCCCGCAGGTCTGTTACTCCCATGGAAGATGGGAAGGCATTTAGTGTGGGGCGCTACGTGGATTGACACTCTGGCGCCTTCTCACCTTCCTAGTACAGCGGGGTGTGCCAGCGCTGCTGCTGCATCAGCGGAAAGCCTTAAACAGCGCAAATACTCCGATTTAGCAGGAGACATATTTGAGCCGTTTGGGGGAGAGACGCTGGGACCTTGGGGTTCGAATGCTTGCGGCCTATTCAAAAATTTATCTAAACTCATGATCGACACTTCTCAAGACCAGAAGGCTGGTTACTATTTGGCACAAAGAATAAGCATTGGCATTGGCAATGCTGCCAGCCTTTTCGGACCATTGCCAGTCGGCGACGAGGCGGAGGAGTTATTTGACGCATGTTAGAATTTAGATGTAATCTTAGTAGGTATAATTAGAATACGTAATGTACATATTTAGTTAGTTTCAATTGTACTGTTTTACTTTGATTTGAAATAAAACCATTTAAGTCGTGAGTTCCCAAGGCAAATAATTATTTAGTAGAGGAGGCTGGGGTGATATCTGTTCGGTGCCGGTGGGTAGCGCGCGTCTCCACTACGAGTACTCACCACCACCGCCTTCTATATTGCGCAATAACAGTTAAACGAGTATTACTTACTTACTTCAGCCCTCCAGTTCTTTAAATTGACATTTATAAGGCACTGCGGCTCACCCTAAATTATGGGCAATAATCTTCTTATTTCAAAAAAAAACAATAGCTTTTCGTTAGCCTCGCCTGGCTTATGTCACTCTCCTAACAATCGTAACCTCGCTAGCTAAGTTTTTTTGTTTTAATAGTTTTATTTAATAGGTACTAGCAGTATTTCAGATTACAACGTGTGCGTCAACTATCTTAAAATATTAAAAAAAAAAATTCATGTAGCTGTAATTCAAGTAACAATTTTTGAGGTGAGCCCAGCTACATTTGCAAGCTGCCTTTATTTATAATACAAGCAAGGCGCCCTTCACTATCGCAGTGAAGGCATAAGACGACTTCTTACTATTATGTGATATCACATGTCTGCAGGCAATACCATTTTCACCTTTATCTACGTAATTTTTTAAAATACTTAAAATCAATATCAAAGTTGAAAATTTTACAATGGAATAACTTTTTTTAAATGTCGTAATGTTGCAAAATATTTTAATATTTTTGTTTATTTATTTTATGAAATTTATTGAAATGAACCCAAAAATGTGATTAAAAAATTTTTTGTCTGTCTGTCTGTTTGTTCAGGCATCACGCAGTAACTACCGATTCGATTACGATGAAACTTCGTATAATTCTTCTTCAATATCCTGGGCACCTACTGCCTTACTTTTTATCTCGGAAAAGTATAAAACAATAAAAAACAAACTTAATTTTGCGGTTCGATCCCTAGACCCGATTACTGTACCAACCGCAAATAATAAGTTTGTCGTAGGTTACGTCACCCGCAGTGGTGTTCACTAAGGGGCGCTGCACACGGTTAAGATACTATAATATTTTATCTTAAGATACAATATCGCTCGCCATACAATTCAATGGACTATCACACACAACGAAGATAATAAATAATATTTAATATTTTCGTATCTTAAGATGAATTTGTATGGTATAATAGAAGATATAATGGAAAAACTGTTGTTGTAGGGGGGGGGGGGGGGGGCTCTATGAATGATATGAAACCCAAAACAATGGTTTTTAGAACTTTTGTCTGTTTTTCTGAATGTTTGAACACGCTAATCTCAGAAACGGCTTAACCGATTTGAATTTGCGGTTTTGAGTAATGCGTTATGGTTTATTCAACTTAACATTTAAGGTTTGGTTTTCCATCGGTTCTTAAATAAAAAAAGTTATGTAGATCTATAGTAACACGCAGGCGGAGCTGCGGCCAACAGCTAGTGTATAATAAAGTATATGTGTGACATAAACTTGGTTGTTTACATCCATTCGACATTAGAGCGTCGTGGTACATTAGAGCGTCGTGGTACATTAGAGCGTCGTGGTACATTAGAGCGTCGTGGTACATTAGAGCGTCGTGGTACATTAGAGCGTCGTGGTACATTAGAGCGTCGTGGTACATTAGAGCGTCGTGGTACATTAGAGGGTCGTGGTACATCAGAGCGTCGTGGTACATTAGAGCGTACCCTTGATATTTTCAATGTACAGAATTTTCACTTCTACAGATTTATTATAAGTATAGATAACATTTGTTTTAATTACACCTGCGGAAAACCGTAATTGTATCAAATATATAATTTTATAGGTTAAGGTTTATAATTTTAGTCGACCATCGACCTACTTACTTTTATTAATTTAAGATCTAGGTTATTTGTTTGTGTAAATAAATAAACTCACACTTTAAAACTACGGTACGTATGTATATGGTATGCCACCGACCTGAATGTTATTTATATTTGTAATGTTCAATCAACTTGTATTAGGTACTGTTAGCTTAGATACGTCGAGCTTTCACCTCCAGCTCTGCATACGTCACGTAAACCTTTCACATCGAACGCCGAGATACTGTTGTTTCTCCTCATGCTCGAGGAGGCATTGCCCCCTGCCCCCGACGGCGACGCGGACGCGGTTTCCCTGTTCCCAATACGACACCATTTCAACCAAGCATTTCTAACTATAATCAAAGATCTAAGATTATACCAGCGCGCCGTGATCGTGCCAAAATCCTACCTTTGTGCCTCGCGATTTATTACAAACTTAAACGTATTTAAGGATATCTTGGGAGATTTGTTGGATGAAAATCAATTAAAGTTGTTACATAGATAAGATTTTTTTATCAGCGGATAAATGTCGTCTGGTGAAGGATAAAAGGGGGAGGGGAAGGGCCGTTGTGAGTACATACTTGTACTTATTTAACAAGTATAATTGTCCGAGCGAGCGTAGCGTCTACCTACATTCAAGACCATACTGGTAGTACTGGACAGTTATGCTTTCGTCTGTCTGTCTGTATATGTGTTCCGGGCTAGCAGACAAATTGTTTATCATATCTCCACGATAATTCCCACGATTTTTTCATCGTGAGCTTTTTGTGAGATTGCAGGAAAATGGGGGCAAAAAGCCCAAATAGCGTCTATGTTCGCCAGAACTACTGTTTGACCACTATGTAGATATGCTAGGAGGAGAATGTGTAGGTCAGCAGCCAGTAGCACGCCAGCTGGATGTTACTGGTAATTGCCCGTCTTGACTTGACACTAATTTATCGATTGTTTCAGTGTGCTGAAGAGGAATCGAATCGCGTACATCGAGGAGCGCGCCTTCATCAACACTCCTGCGCTCAGAGTGCTGTGAGTGACGTTGTCTTATATTTCATACTAGGTACTAAATAAATCGACGAACACTAAGAACCAGAATTCATAAGGTCCTGTTAGTGAATTAATAAGTATACACAATAAATATTGGATAGAAACAGGCGTTACTTGGCGAAAATCCATAACAAAACAATGGTAAGTAAAAATTTTTAGTTAGTTAGCATGATCTGAGGTTTCTACCCACATTAGTTATTGTAAAGAATCCTACATCGCGATAATGAAATTTGCACGCGTTTACTTATAAGCAAACAAGTTCCAACCACGAGTTTTGCTGTTCTCTCTGAGACAGTCTTGATAATGCCTCGTTTAGAGGCGAAACAA
Organism: Nudaria mundana; assembly: GCA_963556515.1. NCBI lineage: Eukaryota > Metazoa > Arthropoda > Insecta > Lepidoptera > Erebidae > Nudaria > Nudaria mundana. Next base: position 20,148,272 of record OY748302.1, on the reverse strand, counting down.
TTGTCGACGTTTTGTTGTCCTTTTGATTCTGCGAAAAATTAATGCTATTAATTAATGCTAAAAAGTTTTTTCTTAAAAAAATTTTTACTTACCATTGTTTTATACACAATACTTATTGAGGCCCCTCTTCTGGTAGTCGGTAACCAGTTTACAAGTGAACGTGACATGATAAATGACAATTCGCTATCATAAGCTGAGATGGGGACCCTGGGGGGTAAAGCACAATCATCAGTATTCATTACAACAAGTTACAACAACAGCCCATCAATGTTCACGAACTGGTTGGTTGAGGAAAAACTTTTTGGCTCTTTAACTACCGAATGAGTGAACATCTGATATCAAGTTCACTGATTACGCTAAATTATCGAGGGTTTCCACATGAGTGACCCTAACGATACCGTGTAAATGCCAAGGTTGGTGCTTGGAGCACACAAACACGGTGGTGAGATAGTTTTGTCGTAATTAAGTACAAAAGCTTAGTGTTTTATAGATGGGCAATTATTGCTTAACTGTGTCAGCGATACAGAAGTTAACTTACCGAATGGCCCAAACATAGTTGGTGCTTCGTTCCTTTTTAACTTTTATTGAAAATCTATTGGCATCCTTTTCGCTCATGTCACGACCCTTACGACCAGCCACTTGAATAGATTAGGTGTTTTGTACGAACACGGGACGCGGCGACGCCTACGTCCCGTGCTGTTCCCCGTGTCCGCGTCGTCGCTGATGCCGTTAGTATTGAGTTAATGGTTTGTTTCCACTTCGCTAAGCCTCAGATTAAGTAATAAAAGTTTATTTTAGAGCTCCAAACAAAGAAGTTAATTAAATGACTAAATAACTAATAGCTCGCTCGTTATACACCACATTAAACTTTATTATATTAACGAGTAACCTTCCCCGGTGCGGCGGAACGCGACGCGTTGGTGTAGGTAATAGGCTGGCACCTTTTATGAGTAATCAACATCATCATAACAACCAGTTGACCCAACTGCTAGGCTAGGTCTCCCCCGAGGATCACCACAACATTTCATCCCGTTCTGCGCACATATATTGGCTTCCCGCGACCTTCAAAAAATTATCAGCCCACCTTGTGGCGCCACCACACTGCCTCTTCTATCGATCATCACTTCTGCGAGCGATATATTATATGCATGTGTGATTATTTGAGTTCTGTCGGTAACCCAAGTCCTCCTTTGGCTCTCATCATTACGATTATGATTATACTTAAGTATTATTAAGGTGCAGCGGTCTTACCCAGATCTTCAAGGCCCAAGCTAACCTCACTCATCTGCAAATGGTGCACCTACCGATCACTCGGCTATTGGCCATAAGATACCTGATCTTAGTGCACGAGTAGTCATGTTCGGCCATCCTCACATCGCAGGACGACACGATGGTACACAGGTATCTAGTTAAAACCTACCACAAGTACTTATTTTGTATATAATTTACTTTCCAAGTCATCAAAAAGTAAATGCGAGGGCTTGTCTAATTCATCAATCAATTTGAAGGAGGTGCCTCCGGACGGTGGCGTCTCTCCTCCGAAGAGCTGAGATTTATTACATTTTTGTAGCGAAGTTTTTATCTTGTAAATTAAAAAGAAAGTTACATCCATTACGGTTCGGTCGGTTAGGAAACACGCGCCAGATGGTGCGTTCGAGTTCGCTAAGAGCTGCCGAACTAACGTGGTCATAGTGTTCTGAGAAGTGAAGGTAAGTATTGTTAGGAAAGTAGCGACACATGTAGACACCAGGGTACCCAAATATTATGAAGATATTTAGAAAACCTTCACAAGAGAGTAATGCTTACATACCATTATGCAAAACTATGTGTGTCTTCAAATATTGGATAGAATCAGGCGTTACCTGGCGAAAATCCATGACAAAGTAATGATAAGTAAGATGTTCAAACTTTTTAAAATGTGTGTCTTGTTTGTGCAGACGTCTGGAGGAGAACTTACTGACGGAGGTGCCGCTCGCCTTGCGCCTACTGCCGCTGCTTGAAGACTTGTAAGTGCCACGCTAACTCACTTTATACGTATTTCGATTAATGTTGTTGGCGCTAAGACTAGTGTTCCACCCCACAGCTCGGTGGCGAGTAACCGAGTGGAGTTGGTGGAGGCAGGGGTGCTGCAGTCGAGTCGTCGGCTGTCGCGCCTGGAGCTGCGCGCCAACCCGCTGTCGCGCGTGCACCACGCCGCGCTGCAGCACCTGCCGCACCTCACCACGCTGTGAGCACACACATCACCCCACCCTCCCGCACTCCTCCCGTACCTACATCATCACTAACTAAGTCCTACTCTAAGACAACTTTTACTCACGTCTGCTGGTAAAATACCCGGTCTATGATGAAGCCTTAAGTGACATGATACCGAGCGTGCTTTCCAGAAGTGCTATTTCAAAGGGCACACTCTAACAAACAGTAACGAAAGCCAGGCAAGGGGCGGTAAACTATTTTACTTTCTATTACAATTACACCAATCTCCAAAAACACTACTTAGTTGGAACGAATCACAAAATAAAATGTTTCGTCTATTAGTTACGAGTAACGAGTATCTAGTTCATGGAAATAAAATATCATCTCACAAACAAACAACAACAATGTCTCCGACAGATCGGTACGGGAGCGTTGCTCTTTGTACAACATTTGTGTAGAAATATCCACTCGATATCCGCAATAACAACCACACCACGCAACGCTCCCACTTGGCGAAGCGTGAGGTACGATGTGATACAGGAGTCTATAGGACTCATTCCTTGGTTCATTACGGGCACCAACTTTCTGTCTCGGGTGGTTGAGCTGACCAGCTGGTTGAACCCTAAATGTAATAGTGTTAAACTCATGTACATTTCACCTGCCTACAATTACAATACAAGCTACTTCAGACCTCAGAGTAACCAGCAGCGCCATTCCTCTATAAGTTTTGCATAGACGGAGGTGGCATATCGTGTGGCCGTGTGCCTGTGTACCGTGTGGCCGAATCTCTGAATAGTATACGAAGTAGGTACCACCAATTATTAAAGCTATAGGTGCTAATGTGACTTGTCGATTAAAAAAACTGGCATCAATTACGAAAATTATTAAGTGAAAATTAATTAAATTCCTTCAGCGAAGGCCAGAAGGGCGTTTTAATTTCACTCTCGACTAAATACCAGTAACATTATTTATTACATTGTCTTCTTCATTAATAGTTGTTTAATAATGTCGAAGATCGTCGACATGATGCTACCGGGCGCGGCGCGGCGCGGTGCGGGTGCAGCGACCACGGGCTCGCAGTGCCCGCCCACTACTCATGGCCAACGCTAATTATTTTGAACCTTTATTAATTATTATCATTCAAGTCGTTATAATTTATGGATATCGTCTTGATTTACACCAATAAGGAAGTTCCGGCCACCCGCGCCACACACATACATTTTCTTATTTATTAGACCGACGCGTTATGAACTTTATTAATGGCCACCTTTTCAAGTTCAAAGCAAAAGTCCACGCCGTTTCCGTATGTATAAAAGAGGCACATTAATTTAAAAGTATGTTTACAAAGTGTTTACATGGGATCAATTATTTAACATCAGGCTTTTTATGATTATGACAACAAAATAGATACCTACAGGCTGTAGGCTACAGCACAGCCTACAGCGATATTCGCCCTTTTCACTCGACGAAACTAAAGTGTAGATTATGAAATTAAGTACAACACAAATGTACGTGAAACATTCACGCAAAAGGGCAAACTCCGAAATGTTACTGAACAGTTCGAGTCGATTGATATATCAAGCTAAATGAGATACGTATCAATTCAGCAACCCTCACACAATTGAGACAAACAACGCAAGTTATACTTCACGTGAGGAAGGGTGCATGGTTTTATATAATTCTTTTGCATACTAACATAAAAAAATAGACTATGTTGTATGAGCCCTGGTTAAGTGGTCAGTGGACAAGGTCAGGTACGTACGGACGCTGTTTCGTCACAAATAATCATGATTAGTACATTAGTACACTATCTACGTATGGTACATCTCTCTAGCTAGTTATCTCCAAGGTTAACTGAGGTCTAAGAGGTCTTGAGGGATATTCTACCGTGTGTAGACATATAAAATAAAATTAAGCAAAAATATTGGAGCAAAACCACAGGGACGCCGCCGTGACCCAACCCTGCCAGTACCCTGGCGCAAACAATACGTAGGAGAAAATAAGTTGCTTGAACTCCCGCTTTGTCCCCGCCCCGGCCCCGTTGCGGTTGTACAAGAAAAATGCTCTGTAAATATATTAGCCGTTTGCTGACCGAGCGAAAGCTTGTGCTTACTCGATATTGTCGTCCTTTTGTATGAATAATATTGTCTGGGAGATATATTTATGTACCTACCTACTTACTAACGTACTATTACCTACATCACAATGAACCTATCATTATTATTGTCAACGCGGCCAAGTGTCGAGCAAGTAGCAGCCAAGGACAAGGACACATCCCACGAGATATGCGATGGTTACATCCTACATACTTAGGTATTATGTTTTTATACAAATACACCTTCCCGATTATTAATATAATCCGAATACAATTTGCCTTGTTAGAAAAAGAAAACCCTTTTCTATCATCGTTATCTGGAAGTGTGCGGTTTGTCTCCAACTCCAAGTAGTGTTATACTTTATGGTAGGTATCTCTCTATGTTTACGTAAAGTAATGCAGAGCGGAGATATATGGATGGCGGTTGCAACAGTGACTAAATATTCACGTGGTAAAGAACCACGCAAGTAAGATGGTAACTATCACTGACAAACGGGGTTATTCGACAAGATCATTAGGACATTGTCTCTCAGGCAGTTTATTCGGAATGAAACTTAATGAAACAAACAAGTTAAGTGCCTCCAAATGCACACAAGAAGTAAGTACCTACCTATATAAGCTAGGTAATCTCCGCAACAAGCGAACATCTCAAACGAGCGCCGCCACCGCGTCGCAGGACACACAGGAGGTGTGGAGCGGGCGAACAATCTACTGTTATCGCACGTTACCGCACGATTACGTACGAAATGAACATTGTATTAAAAAAACTTTGCTCCTTTCCCATATCTTTGTAATGTCGGTGTTCACATACGCTTTGTTATTTTATCCTGTTCGGTCAAGGCCCTTGGAAGTAGGGCGCGCTGGGTCACGTGATCACATCCGAGTAGAGATCATCACCACGCACTTTACCAGATTACTTAATGAGTGATAAAATAAAATTGGATAGGACGCGATGCGAGCGATGTCATCTCGGTAACTTTATAGAGTTGGCCTTCGTTTTGTTTATTTGATTCATTGTTTACTTCCCTACGAGCCGCGAGCTACGAGTATACGAGCTCAATCTTACCAAATGCATTTTGTAACGAAAAGTGGAACTGAACAACACCAATCAAGGAAGATAGGGTTTCGTTTTTATATTTGTTATACTTTATACGTTTTTTCGCTTATCTTCCGATATGCAAGCCAGTTTTGACGTAAACCTAAATCAGGCAAGCCACAGTGCCGTAGGTATCTTCCATGATTCATACTTAACTCGCCCACTTGACAAATTTTACATATAGGGAGGTAGGTACTAAAACTTTCCACAAAATGGAGTCCTTATAGTGGAGATAAAAATGTAGAGACTGACTGTGTTTCTGTCGAACAGTCTCGCCCTACTCATATCTCCGTAGCGAGTTTTGGAGATACTTTTCAATTAACTAACACTCCAAACTCACGTGCGACAACGACACAACATCACACACAGCAACAAAAATTGATCACGCGTGAAGAAATGTCTCTGTAGCTTTCTGTAGGCAGAAGGTAACGGGGTGCGTTGCCTGAGGGCGTCGGCGTAACGTGCTACGCCGACGATACCCTCGTCACGGCGCGGGGTGCAACGTACCAGGAGGCAGCACTAAAGGTCACGACGGGTGTTGCTCAAGTCGTGGGTCGGATACGGCGGCTGGGACTGGAGGTGGCCTTGCACAAGTCCGAGGTTCTGTGTTTTCACAGACCTCGGAACGGTCCACCTGAAGGTTCCAGCAAAAATGTGGGAGGCGTTAGCATCGGCATCAAGCCCTCGATGAAGTATCTAGGGATCATACTTGATAGCCGATGGAACTTCGGACCACATTTCCGAAGTTTGGTCCCCAAGGTGACACAGGCATCGGTCGTGCTTTCGCGACTGATGCCCAACCTAAAGGGACCCAACGCTTCCTGCAGGAGACTGTACCTGGAGATCGTGCGGAGTATGGCCCTATACTCCCTAGGCTCCCGTATGGGTGGCGCGGGTGACGGCCAACAACTCAACGCTCCTTAACAAACCGTTGAGGACCTTGGCCATCAAATAATAAGGGGCTACCGCACGATCTCCGGAGAGGCTGCATGTCTCCTAGCCGGGACCCCTCCATGGGACCTGGAAGCGAGAGCCCTTGCGTCATTGTTCCAATGGCGCAAGGAGGCGCTGGAGCGGGACCACAGGCCTGCGTCTCGAGAAATCGATGAGCGGCGGTCCCAACTCCGCCAGGATCTCATGGAGTCATGGAGGGTGCGACTTTAGCAACCCAAGTGGGGTACCACCATCATCGCGGCGGTGAGACCGATCATGGACGATTGGCTGCAGAGGCAGCATGGTGACCTCACGTATCGTGCGACGCAGATCGTTACCGGGCATGGATGCTTCGGTAGCTATCTGTTTCGCATCCGTCGTGAGGTCACACCCCGGTGTCAACACTGCGAGGTTTCCGATGACGACACCGCACTCCACACGTTGGTGGAGTGCTCAGCGTGGGCGAGTCAGCGCCTGGACCTCGTAGTGGGTCTGGGCGTGGATACCCTCTCGCTGGAGACCATGCTTCAAGCCATGGTCTCCAGCGGGAGTAGGTGGAACGCGGCCGTGTCCTTCTGCGAGCAAGTCGTGCTCGCGAAGGAGGCGGCCGAGAGGGAGAGGGAGCGTACCCTCCCCGCCGAGTTCCGTAGTCAGCGGCGAGGGCGCCGCAGACTCATCTACGCCCAAGACCATCGACCTCCATGATCGGGGCCTGAGGACGGCGGGATCGCCACCCGTCGTCCTTACAGAAGCAGGCTAGAAGGGTTGCGTTGCTGCGGGGCCTTTGCCCCATAGCACGCAACCAGATTCACTCACTGACGCGGGATAAAACCCGACCCCAACGACGCGGGATTCTCATCCCGACCCAACCCCCGCAGAGGCCACAGAGGTGGTCAAAGTCCGCCGGGCTCCAGTGGAAATACCTTCTGCCTGTAACCAGAGACGCCCGGCAACGGACATTAGAGCGGCCGTGGCCTAGGGCCGCGGAACTAAAAAAAAAAAAAAAGGCAGAAGGTAATCACCATCAAGGAAGGTGGTTGCCACGTCGCCGTCGCTCGTTGCGATTTAAGTCGATACCAACCACATCTTTGTGTTTAATGACAAAATGTGGGTATCTAGTGTGAATCAAACTGTGCGTTTTCATGTAAAATGGTGCTCGACCACGTGTTTGCATGGTTTTGTCGCTGTCGTACGTGTGCTTGGAGCCTAATGTCAGTTGGTACCAGTTGGTACAGTGGTTGTTCTGTTGCAGCGTGTTGTCGGAGGCGCGCGGACTGTCGTGGCTGCCGTCGCTGAACGGCTCGACGCGCCTGCGCACGCTGCGGGCCGAGCGCGCGCGCCTCACGCGCCTGCCGCCCGACCTGTGCCGCCACGCACCGCAGCTGCGCTCGCTGTAAGTCACTCCTCAACTTTACATCCCACTTGAGAGCAGACATCTTCAACCAGTAATTCTATACTCCCACATTCCATCAGTAGGTCCTGGTTGCTATATCTATCCTATTCCTATGAACTTTGCATATGATCACCAGAATTTGTCAGTAGGCCTGCTGGTATCGCCACAGTACTAAACCCAGTGACGTGTGTGCGAAGGTGAGGATTACTTGACCCCTGAAGTTTATAACGACCGTAGAACAACAGCAGTAAGCCACTGCCGCCGACCTCAGTGCGACTAAAGTAATGTTATCAATATTGGAAACCTCATAATCTGTATGACGAGATCCGTACGCTGAGATCACCGGTTCATGACTAAAATAACTTTAATATACCTAAGTAGGTACAAACTTACTTATTGGATAAAAGATTATTTATAATAAAATAAGTACATTAATATTTATCACCTACAAGGGGTGCATCTGTCGAGCAATGGGTGAGGCTAAGGGAAAACAGAAGTTCCCAGTTAACGGCAAAAGGCCCACTATTACATGGAACTAAATAAAAAAGTAGCGAAGTGTACATGCATCGGCATCGTGAGCGTGACGCGTGAAAAGCTAGGAAATTCGACGCGATACATTCCCATGCATTGTTAGATAGGATATAGAGACCGTTAGAGGCGAGTTTAAAGAAATGTCTTGATATGGAACTGTTATACAGACTACACAAAACTAGGACACGCTTGTGCATATAAAGCCGCACTCAGTGCAATCAGATTGAAACCGCGAGGGCGTATCTTAGGAGCAAACTATCTTCTTTTTAATTAATAAGTTGCGATTTTTATTGGCTTACATATTTCAATATAACAATGACTATCTTATACAAATGATCGACTTCTTTCGAAAAACTCTACCTCTTTGGTATAAATCCCAGAAAATTTGGATGCTGACAAATCCCTTCTAAATCCCATCGGATATAAGGATAAAATACACATGAGCAATATGCTGAGTTAAACGAATTTCCACCTCCCAATTTATGCCCTAAATCCCCTAACATCATGTACCTTACTGCATTATATAATACAGTATAGGACGAGGACGAGTAGGGCAGTAGGTACAGTATATATTATGTGCCTACTTTACCTTCTCTACGAGTAAATAAACAACTAAACCCGGACCTCTCACAGAACATCTATTTAGGATTGAACTATAAGTCAAACGCGCGCTGGAGATAATCCACATGCCTCGCCCCTCGGTGTCATTCACACAAATACCCTGTCAGAAATCAGAAAGATGTATCGTTCTCTTCGAATGGGCATAAGTAGGCACAAGTAGATAGGTGTGTTTTATGTCCACATTTCATTTTATGTAAAACAGAGAACTTCGAGCTATTACCTAAATAAATGTTTACTACCGTCAATTAGTGCTGACCAGCGACCAGTGCGTGTTCCTGTATTCATAATCACACGCGCTACTCTCCCAAGGTTTACTTATAAAACCATTGCATTTATCTTGTCCTTATTTAATATAGAGTCGCCCCTCTCGTATCATAGGTACACGATTTATAAAAAGTAAATAAGCCGATTAGAGACGAGACACCCAGCCTTTGTACCTTTGTACCCTTTACTCACTGATATCTGATATTGACCTAATGGCCTGTTTCCGGAGAGACGCACAGGTATCTGTGCTTATCATTTCAAATTGCCAATTTGAATATTTTGGATTTGCTGACAACTTAGGGAGTTAAACAATGGAGGGTTGTGTGCGTCGGGCTCTCAGAGAGGCAGGCTCGGTAACATACTAACAGAAACGTGTTGTGTGCAGGGACGTGAAGCTGAACATGTTGGAGCGAGTACCAGAGCTGCACGAGTGCGGGGAGCTGCGTGTCCTGTGAGTATGTCACCAGTCTAGATCACCTCTACTCTACTCTACAGGCACCGCCCGCGAGCAATGAGTGTACTGTGTATAGTACAGGCCTGGCCTAGTGCCAGTTGAACTTGTACGCGAGGACCACTCGACCAGATAACTACCACCACTTATAGTGGCAGTTATCTGGTTTTGTAACGTAAATGCTATCAGTGCTATCAATATTGATTGATAATGGTTTCATATTAATGTTGCCATTATCAATCAATATTACGATAGCACTTACCTATATTTAAAATATGCGAGCACAGAATAGGGAATATTACTTAGCGTGGGTAACATACTGATGCTGTATACCTTAGATTAGTGTTTATTTTATACTTTTTTTTTAACTAACATTTTCTTACATAATCAATCTTATAAACCACTTGAATTATATTGTAATTACTTTTGTTACTCTACCTACCTATAACCTACCTATCTATCTAGATAAGGTCTCATAAGTCACTATGGTTTGCATTTATTTAACTTTCTATCAACATCTTCTGATCCAGACTGATGACGTGTCTCTATGCTTGTGCTTGAATAAGCTTGAATAAGCTTTTTGGGTGCAAAGGGGCTCTACCAACATCTTAAGGGCCCCAGCGACCTCACCTGCTAGTGGCGCACCTGCTGATAAACAGACAACGTTAATTTACGGTACCTATGGAGTGGCTTCGGCCCCTACGTGGGTACCAGGTGGTACAACAGTGTTGGTCCGGGGGGGTACCACCGTGCAGCTGTGCTAAAGCCCCCCAAGTAACCCAGCCCAGGCTGGGTTGCGTTAGGGGTTCAGCAGCTGCACCGCCGGGCCCGGGGCGATGTATGGTGCAGCAGGCATGAGACCAGTGGGGGCGAAACGGAGTCTAGTGTGGGTGGTGTGGGTCGATTCGCCGGCCAGGGAGACCCTTAGCAACGGCGTTGCCGCGGCCGCCCGCAACACAGTCATGGGGCCCGCCTGGGGCCAACCACCCCAGGAGGCTGCCCCACATGTTGCGCATAATCCTGATGTGGGATCGCCGCTCCGGGTGGTAACCGGTGTGGGGTAGCGGCGGCCTTTCATCAGGGGGGTTTGGGAGCCCTTCCGTCCGGCGAGTCGGCTCCAACCACACGGTTCTAGACAAAGCTAGCCCCTGCGCTTTGTCACTTACTGCTGCACCAAATGTCGCCCTGTCTTCACGCTTCTTTTTCAAAATCTACAATGGCAGTGCAACAAAAAAGAAATAAACGTTACACAGCGGCCCTAGGAAACCCCACAAGTTCACATTTCGAGGTGGAGTTCACTAACGTCCGTGGACTCCATGCGAACCTCGATACCGTCCACCACCACCTTGAGACGGCACGGCCCGCTGTGATGTTCCTCACGGAGACACAAATACGCCGCCCTGACGACACGTCTTACCTGTGTTGCCCCGGCTATGTCATCGAGGAACAATTTCGAGACAAAGCCGGGGTGTGCGTGTTCGTTAGGGCGGATGTTTGCTGCCGCCGGTTGCGCTGCCTAGAGAACCCCTCCAATTCCGTCCTTTGGCTGCACGTAGACCATGGCTCTATGAGCCAGATCTACGTGTGCGTCTACCGATCCCACACAGGGGATTCTGAGACAACAAAGCTCTTCCAGTACCTCAGCGAGACGGCTGATGAAGCGCAGGTGCGGTTCCCGAACGCTGACCTAGTATTTCTGGGGGACTTCAATGGCCATCACATTGAATGGCTGGGGTCCCTCAAGACTGATCATGCGGGTAGAGCCGCCCATGCGTTCGCTCTCTCCCACGGTCTGACCCAGATGGTATGCGGGATCACCCGGATACCAGACAGGTCAGATCACGCGCCCGCTCTGCTGGATCTACTGCTGACGAGTCGCCCAGCCCAGTACAGTGTTTCGGTAGGAGCCCCACTGGGTAGTTCCGACCACTGTGTTGTTCACGCTGGCATGAAGGTGTCACCTCCTGCACGTCCTGTACAAACGTCACGACGACTATGGCACTACTCGTCAGAGGATTGGGACGGTCTACGCGATTATTATGCGTCCGTCCCTTGGAGCCAGCGCTGCTTTGTAGGAAAGGCTCCTTCGGATAGTGCTTCTGCTATTGCTGGCGAGATCAGTTTAGGGATGGAATTTACATCCCTTTCACTGATGTCGCCAGTATCCGCAGAGCCCGTCCCTGGTTCGGGCGAGATTGTGCCAAAGCTGTTCGACAAAAACAGTCGGCATATCGCGCCTGGATCAGGGCCCGGGCTGTGCGCGACCCAAACGTGGGCCACCTCAAAGCAGCGTACAACCGGGCCACAAAATCGAGTAAGAGGGCCTTTAAGAGAGCGGATGCCCAGCGCGTCGCGCGGCTTGGTCAGGAGCTCACTTCCCATCCCACGGGCAGCCGTGGATCCTGGCAACTGGCCAAAGCCGTGCAATCTAACTTTTGTCAGCCCTCGCTGCCACCGCTGCGTTACCCAGATGGAACACTGGCTCACAAAGCCCAAGAGAAAGTGGATATGCTCGCAGACCTCTTTGCGGCTAATTCCCGGGTCGATGACCGTGGCCTGCAGCCCCCCGCCATCGCCAACTGTGGCCACACAATGCCTGATATTGTTATCAGGCAATGTGATGTACGGGCAGTGCTGCGGTCACTCGACACGCGGAAAGCCAGTGGCCCTGACGGCATTCCGGCGGTGGTGCTACGAAAATGTGCAGCTGAGTTGTCTCCAGTATTAACGCGTCTGTACCGCCTGTCATACTCTTCAGGGCTCGTGCCGGAGGTCTGGAAGGAGGCGAACGTACAACCGATCCCCAAGAAAGGGGATCGGTCCGATCCAGGCAACTATCGAGCCATAGCTGTCACCTCAGTCATTTGCAAGGTGCTTGAGCTCCTTATAAATAAGCAGCTCATGCAATTCCTAGAGGATCACTCGCTAATCAATGATCGACAATACGGCTTCAGGCCAAAGCGATCAACGGGTGATCTTCTGGCATTCGTAACGCATGTCTGGGGTGGGGCTATGGAAAGGCACGGCGAGTCCTTGGCTATTAGCCTGGACATCGCCAAAGCCTTCGATGGGGTCTGGCATGCTTCGCTCCTTTCCAAGCTTCCGGCATATGGTCTACCTCCTCAACTGTGCAGCTGGATTGCCAGCTTTTTAAACGAGCGCCGAGTGCGGGTCCTCTGCGATGGCCAGGCTTCTCGCTTCTTGCAAGTGAATGCCGGGGTACCGCAGGGGTCCGTACTATCACCAACTCTCTTTCTTCTGCATATCAATGATATGCTATCCCTCGGGAACATTCATTGCTATGCAGATGACAGCACACTGCACGGGAGTTACTCGGTTCGTCCGACGGCGGGGCGATCTGAGATTGAGGAGGAGAGACGACGACTCGTGGCTGATCTCGACCGTAACCTCGACAGTATCTCTCAATGGGGTACCGAGAACCTGGTCGAGTTCAATGCCCGCAAAACACAGGCGTGTGCATTTACTGCGAAGAAATCCCCTTTCCTTCCCCTACCCTCTCTTCAGAATGCATTATTACCAATGAAGGACAACCTTGATATCCTTGGCATAGACGTTCGTCGAGAGCTCAATAATAAAAACTACATCGAAAGATGTATAGGGCTAGCTTCGCGGAAACTAGGAATACTGAATAATGTAAAGAGATTCTTTACACCGGACCAGAGGTGTCTGCTGTACAAGACGCAGATTAGACCCTGCGTCGAATACTGCTCTCACCTCTGGGACGGCTCCGCGAAGTATCTGCTGGACGCTCTCGACGCTATGCAGCGACGGGCTATCCGTATTATAGATTGTCCGGAGGTAACGGGAAGCCTTGAGCCGCTAGTTCAGCGCCGAACAATAGCTTCCTTGGCCGCATTCTACCGTATTTACCACGGCGAGTGTTCTGAAGAGCTCTTCAATCTGATCCCACCCTCTTCCTTCCGATCCCGAACGACTCGTGCCGGGCAGAGATGCCACCCCCACACAGTGGATAGCATGTTCGCGAGAACCGAACGTTTTAAACGTTCGTTTCTCTGCCGAACGATAGTGGCCTGGAACGCCCTGCCTGTGCACGTGTTTCCTCCCACATATAATCCTGGGTTCTTTAAGCGGAGCGTGAAGAGGCACATCAGTAGGTCGTCAAGTTGAGGGCCACTCTCAATAGTAATGTGTGCTGTGAGAGTGGCCCACAATCGCTAGACGTCGTCACGACTTACCACCAGGCGGGCGGCGTCAATTTGGCGAACCAAATATAAAAAAAAAAAAAAAAAAAAAAGCTTCCTGTTCTGTTAGTCATGTTGTTATTTGTATTGCTGAACCCAATTTGTTCCAAAGGATGGCATCTGTCAATGCACCACAATATTCACTATTAACGTTTACTATGAAGACCGTTAACCGGGCTAATTAGTGAGCTATCAAGGAATGGGAATAGTACTAGCGTAGCTGTTGGTACACAGAACTCATCACAATTAATTACATGTAGAGACAATAAACGGTTAACGTCACACTGTGTCGGCTCTAATTACTTTCAACTAAAATTATACAATTAATGAATTAAATAAATATGTCGTCTAAATTATTAGGGTTCAGTAATTGTTCGGAACGGAAATAAATGTATGTAAATGAAGATCCTAAATATGTTACGTCCCTTTAGTATTTGTGACAGTTTTATTGGAGCAAATAGCGTTGAACCGTTATTAGCATAACCAGATATTACTTATCAAATAGATTAAATCAAATAAATGTGCGGTGGTTACGAGAATCATTGTTAAACTGTTATAAAACCCGCTCGTCTATTATTGGAGCTTAACGTTAATGAATATTATGAAAATACATAATGCATCTTCTTCGTGAAGCCATAAGTCTAGCCGTCACATGAGGATGCAGTCGCTCTTTGCATACGTTTTCCTAGTGTGAGCCGGGATACTGATGAGGTAGTCGTATAATTGATCTGCGCCCTTACTGTTACCGTAGCAGTACTATTCCCTATTCTGTGCCTTAACGCTAGGAATAGTCTGTCAAGAACAAATGATATCGCAAGAACTTTCAAAAAAGTGGTAATTGGGTCACGTGACCGACATTTTCGGAGATATTATTGGTTATCAACAAACTCTTCCGATACCATGCTTATAGGGCAGGTCACGGTAAAGTCCGCATTGTATCGACATGATACCAAGTAGGCACGTTGTGTCGCAGGGACCTGTCGGACAACCAGATCGCGTTCGTGGACGGCGAGGCGCTGCGCGGACTGCGGCGCCTCCACGACCTGGTGCTGGCGCGCAACCGCCTGCGCCACGTGCCCGCCGACACCTTCCTGCACACGCCCGACCTGCAAGTGTTGTGAGTAGCCTCCCTCCCGACCTCCCCCATACACACAGGTGCAGACGAAAGGATTCCTTTACAACTCTTGTTTGGTAAACAATTCGAACTGGTTTCATAAAATATATTTAATAATATCGATGTGCTACGCTTCCGCAATCTCGCGTTTTAATTAGAACGACAATCTATATAAAGGACACACATGCGATGAATCGCAGAGTCGCCGTCGCTGTCGTCGGTCGCTCGGAGGTCGCGCACACTGACCACTGACCCACATCCGCTCCGCATGACTCAAGCTAAGCGATCGCCGTAGGCTGCGCCGCGAGCGGTACCTCTACCTAGGCTGGCTGTGCACACGTACGCATATTATTCTGTACCTACAAGGTCGCCACCTCGCCGGTGATAGCATTGAACTTTATCCCCTGCGTGACATATGGCCAGTGGAGGTCGGAGAACATTGCACCTTTAACAATATTTTAAGTGATACTTTTGTTAATGGATTGATTCCTGACTTTGGAGAAGTTTTTATCACAGAGGGAAACGATGACTGTAGCATCGACACGATCGACAAACTAGTAATTAATTAATTAATATACCGTATAAATATTTATACGGTTTACTGATTTCTTAGAGTGATCGTAGTAGCAGAGAGTAAGAGTAGCACCAAGCGACGTACCGAGTACCTACTCGTACTATCATAGTAGATACTTCTATATGTGAAACATAATGCCAATCAAGGTTATACCAACTTATACTCTGTCGTGTTGTCATGATTTACGAACCTATGTGACTATAATATAGCTAACACCAAAAACCAAGGGTCACCAACGATCTTAACGCCGGCTCGAAGACCTCCAGCAGATATGTGGGCCTAGAATATATATATACTATGCCATAGCTACTATGGTGACAAAACATTAAAATAAACTACTTTATCTTTTAAATAGTCTGCGCGCGGACATTAGAGATGATGGGTTCATCTCTAATGTCCGCGCGCAGACAATTTTTTAAACTGCTTTTACGAGAAAGGATATCTTTTGGATTTGTTGTAATGTTTTTGTTGTACCTTTTTAACGGTATATTCTTCTTCTTAGAAGAAGAAGAAGAACGGTATAATGTTGTAATATGTTGTGGCGATACAATACCTACTAAATAGCTTATTTGTATAATGTATTGTGTAAATGTACGGAGACCCGATCCCCCAGTCAAACCATTCACTCGTTTTTGGGGAACAAAGAAATCGTCTTATTTGTATATTCCTGTAATTAATAAATAAATAAATTAAAAATGCTATCAGAAGTACCACAGATATAAGAATACTATACTAGTAGTGACCTCACAAAGTCACAACAACTGATATTATTATTAACACAATATATCACTTTTGTATAATCGTCCCGTCCGCGTCCCCAATAAAACGTGTCCCTCCATAAATTCTACTTTCGCTTGACCCCAATAAGGCAATAACCTTAACAGCAATAAGTCAAAAAGCCCTCTCTCGGTTCTAATTTGTTATGATTTACCTAAAAGTTGCCGTAAGTGTAAACAACGCGCCGAGTTAGGCAAAATATACTTAATTATCATAATATCTGAGAAGGCGGTGCGTAAGACGGGAGGGTGCTAGGTTTGTTTCCTGGATTAAGTATAGCTCGCAATTGTGTCGTCTTTACATATTACTGGAGAGGAATTTGGGGTGTATTCTTGCCTTGTTGTGTCTGTATCGATTTAAGTAACAGTATGAATGTGAATTATTAATGTCACCACACAGTTTCAAGTTCACTGGGCGCATTCACACACATAAATACAAAGTCACGTATTTTCCTCCAAGTAGGAGGCTTTTTAAAGCGAGCTTATAGCCGATTCGAACTTGATTGCCAGAGCCTTTTTGCTCAGTCAGCACGTCAGGTGCACGTCCTGAAAGCGAGGACTCCAGTGTGTTCGGTGGAAGGCTTTATTCGGCTGCATGTATCTACTATAATAAGGCACATCAATTATAAGTACATAGTAGGTATAATAATGTTTAACGAAATTAATAGGGTTGGGCTCAAAAGGAGGTTGTGAGGCTGCAATTCATTTAACATACCTTGACAGTAGCGAGAGATATCTTGAAACTTGACCTGACAAACGCCTTCAACACAGAAACCCCCAAAATATTTAATTTTTTTTCCGTGCTGGACACCCAACAAAATTAATTTACAAGGACTATCTTTTAGATTCAGCTGTTGAATATCAGCAAGGTGACCCATTTGGTACAGCCATATTTAATTTGGTAATTCACCCTATTTACCCTAGACAAATTACCAAAAAAATCATCATTTAATAATTGGCCCCTATAGCTGTTTAGTGATAGTTTGTACATTTGTATACGGTGTTCCCATGTATATTGGTGTACAAATAAAAATTCTATTCTACCTAGTCAAGTAGTTTTAGACAAGAATTGGAGTCGAAATGAATGAATTCCCCTTCGACCTTTATAAATTGAAATATTAATAACCTTACTTCATCGACAATTGTAAAAAAAAACTTTACGTGATGCACTCAAAATCACGATCACCCATCTCCCTACTCCCCCCTCTCGCCCCTAACTATCAGAGCCTGCTACAAATTGCTCCCATTATATGCACAAAATTGTGGGTAACGACGGGAAAATGCTTCCCAACAAGTTGCAGCAATACTTACCAACCAACCTGGTAGTTGTCAGATGGAAGGTAGTGTAAATGTAAATGTTTAATGTTATTTATTATACAATATACTCGTATGTTATACTTACTCGTTACTTATTATAACCGCAATGAACATGACATCGGCGTCATTGGGGATTTAATTATAATATTGGATATTTACCTACATTATAATCAAACTAGCCATTTAGGTACATCTATTTTTTAATCTGGTTTTCAAACTAGATTAAAAAATAGATGCAAAACTAGCAACAAGATGTAAAACATACAAAACTTCAATAAAAATTAAAAGTTCAGCAATTTATAAGCGCTTAATTAGTTATTATATTTATGTACACATATCTATATAATTGGTACCTTTACCTTTAAGCGTATAAACTGCTCATGCCATGAACAACAAACATCCAATCAAATTATAATTTAATATGTATAATTTTCCTGTCAATAAGTAAATGGAAAGTAATTTATATTAGAGTAGAGCGATGTTTGAGCAACAGTTCGTTGTATTGTATGAGCGGAGCGGAGTGGTGCGGTGCAGGTACGAGTATCTCTGCGTCATGTAGCCATTAGTCTCGCTCGTTACAGAACAGATGTAGATGCAGACGTGTACCACACACGTCTGCATCTACATCTGTAATGGTGTGACGCAACTCACTTCGTGGGTACATTCTGCGCCGCAGCCGCAGCATCCACTGCGCGCTACCTATAGTACCTATCTACGTAGTGAAGTAACGTGTGTACTAGATAGATATTATAAATAAATCACAAACTCAAGCAAATGCAAATCAAAACTCGTAGAGGACGAGCTTACATCATGGTTTCTAACTACTAGAGGGTGGATTGAAAAGTAATCGGCCTAACCAAGAAAATAATACGTAATAAATGAAATATATTTTTATTTTTCAACGTAATCACCATAACCGTAACCATAACCGTAATAACCATCAAGTTCTATGCACTTTTGCCATCTTACCTTCCAAGCATTTAGCCCGTTGAAAAAAATTTATTCTTCGTTAGAGTCAAAATATGCGTCTACTGCTGCTTTGACCTCGTCATTTGTCAAAAATATTTGACCTCCCAAGTGCTTTTTTAGGTTAGGGAACAGAAAAAAGTCTGACGGTGCCAGATCAGGTGAATAAGGTGGATGCGGTAACAGTTCAAAGCCACGGTTGTGAATTTCTGCCATTGATTGGACAGACGTGTGAACACGAGCGTTATCTTGATGAAACAAGACTTTTCTTCTGATCATTCCTAGACGTTTTTCTTTTATTTCCTCTCGTAAACGACGTAGTAAGGTGCAGTAATAATCAGAGTTTATAGTCTGGCCCCTTTCAAGATAATCAACCATAATCATACCCGTCGAGTCCCAGAATACTGAAGCCATCACCTTACTTGCCGACAAAATCGACTTAGCCTTTTGGGGGGGGGTGGTGAACCAGGTCTTTTCCACTGTTTTGATTGTTGTTTTGTTTCCGGTGTACAGTAATGAACCCATGTTTCGTCCATAGTTACAAAACGATTCAAAAAATCACATTCAACAGCTTCAAATAACTCCAAACAGTCGCGTGCAATAGTCAATCGCATCCTTTTTTGCTCAACTGAAAACAGTCGCGGAACCCACCTCGCAGACACCTTGTGGAAACCTAACACGTTGACTATTATGTTTTGAGTACGTTCGTAAGAGATGCCTATAATCTCGGCTATCTCTCTAATTTTCAATCTGCGGTCTCCCATAATTAAGTCGAGTATTTTTTTTACATTTTCGTCAGTAGTGGACGTCGAAGGCCTTCCAGAGCGGGGTTCGTCTTTCACACTCTCTCTACCACGCTTGAATTCTGCTATCCATTTTTTGACGGATGAATATGAAAGAGCGCTATCCCCTAATGTACTGACCATATCATCATGGATGGCTTTTGATGACAGCCCCTTCTTATGGAGGTACTTAATGACGACACGCTGCTCGATTTGCTGCATTTGCGAAAATGATGTCAGATTGCTTTGTTAATAAATTTATAAAATTAAAACTAATTATCGCACACGTTTCAAACTTCACACAATTAACAGGTCTGAACTGAACTAAATAATATGGGTAGATTTGATTTTTAGAACTAAATGGATCAGTGTTTGGCCGACTACTTTTCAATCCACTCTCGTAGCTTCCCAATATATTTTTGATAACATACAGTATGTCAGGAAAAATATATCTAGCTATACATATAGCTATATAGTAAGTGACGTTACAGACAGAAATCTACGTAATAAAAATAAACTACTCCCTCCGTGTTATCGGCTTAGCAAGGTCAGTATTTTTTTATTTTATTTATTGATTTATTTATTATTTATGTACAACACACATAGAAACAAGAACACAAAAACAGTAGTACGAACAATACAGCTTATTCCTAGAGCATTCTTACCTGATCGGAGATGTAGGGGTGAGAGGGTGACGCGTGTGCAGTGCAAGTAAATAAACTTACATAAACTAAGGGGGGCATATATACATGTATTAATACATACTGTGCTATAATAAACTTACATAAAGGTATACTACATTATAATATAATAGGTAGCTAAGATTAAGAGGAGAGGTAATGAGCTTTTACTTTCTTTTTAAAGAGATGAAGAGTTCTACAGCTTTGTATGTCAGGGGGGAGTGAGTTCCACAGTCTGACCGCATGAACAGTAAAGGAAAAGGAGAAGAAATCAGTTTTGTGGGAGGGACAATTTAGTCGGTACTTAAGGTGAGACCTACACTGGGTACCGGGTGCGTTCACGTAAGAGAACCGCTCCCGCAGGTAGGAAGGATAAGCGGGATTGAACAGGATATTAAAAAGGAGACATAATATCCGAGTGTCTCTGCGACGGCGGATTGGGAGCCACTCGAGTTCCTTGCGAAAGTGTGAGACGTGGTCATATTTACGAAGATTGAAAACAAAACGGATACAGAGATTTTGCAAGCGCTCGAGTTTGTCCAACAGCTCCTCAGCAGCATCCAAATAGCAGGCATCCGCGTAGTCCAAGATAGGCTGAATTAGCGTCTGAGCAAGTGAGACTTTGATATTCAGGGGCAAAAAGATCTGGAGGCATTTAAGCGTGTGAAAAGTGAAATGCACCTTCTTACTTACCTCGCTAACATGAGTCTTCCAGGATAGATTGCAGTCCATAACTACACCCAAATTATTTGCGGTATCAGTGTACACGACAGGGGAACCGTCCAGTAAAATGGGAGGAAGAGAAGATGCATCTAGTCCACCCCTCATCTGCCTACTGCCAATAATCATGGCCTGAGACTTAGTGGGGTTTATTAGGAGACCAAAAGATTTTGCCCATTTATTTATAGCACTCAGGTCATGATTAACAGCAGCAATAGCAGTTCTGTATTCGTTCAACTCAAAGTGCCGATACAACTGCAGGTCGTCCGCGTATAGATGGAAGTTAGAGGATATGACTCGAACGACAGAGTTAATGAAAACGGAGAAAAGCAAGGGAGAAAGAACGCCGGCGTGAGGTACACCCGCAGTGAGATCGTGCCAATCCGAATATGAATCATCAAGGCGGACACACTGCGAGCGCCCACGAAGCCGAGCCCATTACATTTTACCTGAAATATTCTTCATCCATTTGAACTGTAACGTTGCACCGTCCGCGTCACACCAATCATTGTGTCCTCCGATCGGTAACATTTCGTTATATATTCTTATGTGCGACCCATTTTACGCCGCCACCAGCGTGTTAGGTACCGTACGTAGGTACACCATGCAACTGTTTTACAACAATATAAAATAGTTATATATCAGCATAATAAGATCGGTACTACGACGCACAGTTACAGAATGTCGTAAAACGTACCAGTAGTTACATATTATTATCGTGCAGTATATTTCCCGAAGGATCTGCTATTACAATAACACAGTGGTAATTTCCCCTTTGTGGCGTCGACGTCGGCGTCGTTAGTCCCGTGGCCTTAACCCTTCGTCAAGTCGACAATAGGTACTTACCCGACCCCCGAGAGGTGGGGTGCGATAATCTCTATTTGCGTAATAGCTTAACAAGATTAGTTTTATCGTTTCCTCTATCTGATGCCAATTTGTTATAATAGTATGCATTAAGTTCACCCACAAACGCCGCAGAGGTATTTATAGTTGACTAAACTGTTTAGAATGAACTTCACTGTAAGTGTTAGTTCTACTGCAGTACTAGCTAACTACTTTTGTACACGTTTACTTTTCCTTAATGTGAATTGCCCTTGAAGCAGCACGTGGCACGAGTCACGACCCGATTAAATACCCCCTAATTCTACAATTCAGCGACCAACAGAACGATAAATTACTTTAGTAAGTACTTAAGTAAATTAATTAAATTATAACCGAATCTCAACCACTGAGTTCAAAGTTTAGTGAACACCACGAACGTAGCTCGTTTATTCTACACTTGATGTAACTTAACTGGAGTTGGAGTTAACTTACTTAAGTAACTAACGGTTCGTTTTGCAGAAACCTGGAGGACAACTTGATAGAGCACATCGACATGGAAGCCTTCGTGCCTGTCTCCAAGCTGGAAGACCTGTAAGTGGTCCTCACTCGTATCTACTCATATATGGCACTAACTCTACTATAAAGAGATACGAGTACCTACACAAAGTTACGATGGTGTTAAGCATAAGGACGTACTCCTTCCGTGTGACCTGGTGTGACGGACTGTAATTCGATGTCCAGTGTTTAAACCCGGGCTAGTCAATAATTTGTTATTTAAACATATTAATGTGTATCAGTAACACAGGCTTCGTTTTGTTTGATACCAGATGTTGTTGTAACAATTTATTATTAACTCAACCTATTTCTTTCCGGTCCGGGGAATTACGAGTATCTAAAAAAAGGACATTATTTCATCTGTGTAGTCAACCTTCAGTTAATATTTGCCGTACGATCCCAAAACACAACTCCTGTAGCTAATCCATTTTGTGGGTACATAATTGATCTGAAAACCTTCGATCAAAGTTTATTTGATGGAAGCTGAAAACGACAACAAAACACTCGTCAATTATGAAACTTTTTAATTAAAATTACTGTAACTTTTAATACTATACAGGTTACTTATTATTGTATTCCTTCGTTTTGATTCGAGCGAACAGTCCAATTTAAGAGTCAACCTCCAGATTTGATTCACAGACTTCCTTTTACAAACAGAAATTATAATACAACTTTTACTCTTATCAATAGCTTTGAGACACTTTTGTAGTAAAATGTAGAGTTCAACGGTATTCGAGTGCAGTGTGTGCGTGTGTTCAGGAACGTGGGGAACAACATGTTCGGGTGGCTCCCGGCCGCGGGGCTCCAGCGCCTACTGCACCTCAAGGCGCACAACAACCCTCACCTGCGAAACTTCCACCCGCCGGAGACCTTCCCCAGGATACAGGTAGATTTTGCTAAATAGAGAGCCATCAATCCTCTCTTGTATGTACGTTCTACGGATTGTGTTTAGGGCCGGAAGTACTTGTGTGTCACGCACTCATCAGATCTGGCTACATCTCTGACGCAGACGCTGGTGCTGTCGTACGCGTACCACTGCTGCGAGTTCATGCCGCTGATGGAGGAGGGCGCGGAGGGCGAGGGGGCGGAGAGCGAGTCCCCCAGCGACCTGGTGATCCTGCCGCCGCCCAGTGTCGACGCGGCCGCGCTCGCCAACACCTCTGACCTCTGGTCGCACTATCGTGAGTCGCACTTTGTGGGTTTAAGGACTTTGACGAAGTTTTACGAAGGTAATACGTCGTACAAAATTAATACATTCTACGTTTTCATTGTTTAGTAGTATTTTGTGTTCCTTTTTTGGAGGATCCGTGAGATCTACCTAAAAGGAATAAATTGTCATAATTTGTTAACCGTATTCCGAGATTTCTCCACCCTGAAAATTAATAATCGAATTTCAAGATCTTAGTTCGGCAGAGTTCCGGTAGATGGAGCCAACGCTAACCATAATAGCGCGATCCAGAAATTATGATATGAAGCAAAAATTTAATGTCGTTGGTATTGATCATCGTAGCTCAGTGGTCAGAGCATTCCCACTGTAAGGGAAAGGCTGTGGGTTTGAGTCCTGCAGATGACATCAGTTTTTGTGATCTGTTTATAATTTCTATCTTAATACATTTACATACTAAAGGTATATTTATGTGAACAGTAAACCTTTATGTGAACAGTTAACTTATCGGAGCTGGCGGGCGGCGGGCTGGGCGGCGTGCTAGCAGGCTGGGCGGGCGCGGGCGCGGTGGAGCTGCGCGCGGAGGGCGAGGCGCGGCGCGTGCAGTGCGTGCCGCTGCCGGGGCCCTTCCTACCGTGCGTGGACCTGTTCGACTGGTGGACGCTGCGCTGCGGCGTGTGGGCCGTGTTCCTGCTGGCACTGCTGGGCAACGGCACCGTCGTATTTGTGCTACTGTGTAGCCGCAGTCGCATCGACGTGCCGCGCTTCCTCGTCACCAACCTGGCCGCCGCCGACTTCTTCATGGGCATATACCTCGGTGAGACTGATACGGCCGCGCGACTCGCGCTCCATCGCTCCATGCGTCCGTCGATTACTAAAGGTGGATGTTGGCCGCAGGGTTCCTGGCTGTGGTGGACGCCGGCACTCTCGGAGAGTTCCGTGCCCACGCCATCGCGTGGCAGATGTCGGGCGGGTGCAAGCTGGCGGGCTTCCTGGGCGTGCTGTCGTCGGAGCTGTCGGTCTACACGCTGGCGGTGATCACACTGGAGCGCAACTACGCCATCACGCACGCCATGCACCTCAACAAGCGCCTGTCACTGCGGCACGCGGCCGCCGTGATGGCGGGTGGCTGGGCCTTCTCGCTGGCGGCGGCCGCGCTGCCGCTGCTGGGGGTGTCGGACTACCGCAAGTTCGCCGTGTGTCTGCCCTTCGAGACGGGCACGCCTACGGCGCTGGGCTACGTGGTGGCCCTGCTGACCATCAACGGCGTGGCCTTCCTCGTGCTGCTGGGCTGCTACCTCAAGATGTACTGTGCGATCCGCGGCTCCCAGGCCTGGAACTCGAACGACTCGCGCATCGCCAAGCGGATGGCGCTGCTCGTGTTCACCGACTTCCTGTGCTGGTCGCCGATCGCATTCTTCGCGCTGACGGCTGCCTTCGGGCTGCGGCTCGTGTCGCTCGAGGAGGCAAAGGTGTTCACCGTGTTCGTGCTGCCGCTCAACTCGTGCTGCAACCCTTTCCTTTACGCGATCCTCACCAAGCAGTTCAAGAAGGACTGCGCCCTCGTGTGCAAGGCGATCGAGGAGTCGCGCGTCACGCGCGGCATCGGCCGCTGCCGGCACTCGTCCAACTTCAGCAACCGGCAGACGCCGGCCAACACCAACAGCCTGAACGAGCGTTCCTCGCGCGGCCAGCACGGCGCCGCCTGCGCCTGCCGCCGTCTGCTGCCGACTGGCGCCGGGCCGGAGCCACCCCCGCCACCCAGCCGCGCGTCCGTCGGCCGTGAGCGCTTGCTGCGCTGGCTGCGCGCGTGTGGACGACGGGCCGCCCCGGCGCCCGCCCCGGCCGTGCGCAGTGCGGCGGCGGTGCCAGTTCGGGCCGGCTCCGTGTCGTCGTCGGTGGAGTTCTCGTCGTCGCGCTCGGACTCGTGGCGCGCGTACGGTCGGCCGCCCCCGCCTCCGCGACGCGCCGCCTCGTGGCTGGTGGCGCGTAAGACCTCGCAGGACTCCAACCTGTCCTCGTCGCGGAACGACTCGTCCGGCTCCAACGCGACTGCCTCCACCGGCACGTGGCGCACCTCGCGCTCCGGCGGCAGCGCGGCGGCCGGCCCCGGCGCCGTGCCAGCCAGCGGGCGGCCTCGCCTGACGCGTCAGCCGGCGGTGACCGGGGACGAGCCGCCCGGCTCCCCTGCGCCGGTTGCGCTGGCGGCGCGGCTGCTACACACCATCCCGTCCGCAGCGGAGGCGGAGCTGCAGCCGGAGGAGGAGGCGCGCTGAGGTCACTCCGCGAGTCGTACTTGTGCAGTCATTTACAGTATTACGGGCCGCGCCGTTGCCGCCGCCCGACCGAGTGTTACCATTAGTGTTAATGAATTATTTGTTTAGGAAATTTTAAGCGTTTGTGACTGGATAATAATTAAACGAGTATACTGAACGAACAGCAATATCTAGTCCGTATGGTGTACTCTCCGGTACATTGGCGCCTGTGTTAGCGCGCAACTACGAGTATACTTAATACTATTAGGTAACAAATTGACATGATCGAGAAATATTATGATATTGAGTAAGAGAATGAATAATTAAAAGTAAGTAGTTACAAATATTAGGTTTTGTACATTGTTACTGAGATTTGCCAATGGCCCTAGGCTAGGCTGCCTACCCTACCCGAGTGCAGCGGGAGGGAGGAGAGAGGCGATCCCTCTGCGAGTGCCAATTAAGTTATAATGCTCACTTGTTATATGTGTACATACCACGCCATGTGTTATTATAATGATATACATCTAATAATGTTGGGTATGTTGTATGTAAGTGTGCGTGTTTCGAGTGACTTCACACTCCGTACCCGTGCCGGTCCCGGCAATCCGCCGGCGTCGGACACATCCCGCTCTAGCTCACACGATCCTGCCTCCCACTTTTGAGACATTTATTTTTTATAAAGTACACTAAGAGAAGCTCGTGAACGAGCGATTTACATTATAATGTAAACTGTTGTCCATTTTGATAACTTTTATTCTTACAACAATACAATAATGTTAAAAACATGCGCATACGCATAAGAGGAACTAAACGCACCGGAGTGTCGTACGTCGCGTTAACGCCGACGGACGTCGAGTGCCTGCTAGAGAGCGGACGTACGAGTTGTTGATACTTTTATATTAGGTAATGTTTTGTTTACATTATTTATTATTAATGTTAGATATTTATGAGAGGTTAGAAGATGTACATACATTTGTAATTATAGTTATGTAAGTATGTTTGTTGTAATGTAATGTCCGAGCGACGCGCGATTGAGAGTGTTATTTATTTTATTGTACCGTAATATTATACGAGACGTGACGTGACATGATTGCATTTTATTTAACTCTCACACCAACTGCACATCACACATCAACAATGTCGCCATCTCTGTGCCCAACTAGAACTTCTTTCAGGCGGAATCTGTCCCTTAGTACTTAGAAGTGACGCTGTGTCTGGGAGGTCAGATGTCGGTGGTTTGGTCCCGATGCAGGGCGTCAGGCACGCTGCCGGTCCGGGCCAGTTCTCGGTCCCGCGCCGGCGGAGGTGCCGGGGGCGCCTCGTGGTCGCTCTCGCGCAGCACGTCGCGCCGGGTGTGCCGCCGGCGCCGGAATTCTGCGAACTGCCTTCCGAGCCGCTCCTCCAGCCCCAGCACGTCTGGTCTCCTCTTGCTCGGCCCCGGGTTGCTGCAGGGTTCCTCGCACGCTTCCGCCTCGCTCACTTCTTCGTCTACCTCCTGCAAATGCGTCGTAAACCTCATGATTCGTCAGAACTTACACTACCTACTCTCTATTTGACATCAACATGGCGTGGGTTTGTTGTTACAAAGGTACAGAATAGTAGTGAGGCACTGTACCTTAATTTCCGCGAAGGTGACCGGCGTGGTGCGTGGCCGGACGCGGGGGAGGCCAGTAGCTGTCGGTCCGGGTCTAGGCCGTCGCCGGCCGCGACACAGCGCCGACGCCGCCGCCGGGTACACTGTGTCCATGTGCCCTTAATGCTCACGCGCTACGGATACGACAAAGGTGACAATAGTAAAGCTTAAATTAATATAATGAATCAACGAATGTTAATCTTGCTACAAGTTAAGCTCAAAAACTGTTTAGCGGATTTTCATGCTGCTTTCACTAATAGCACAGCTAATGGATACGAGTGGTTCCCGAGGAAGGTTTTAGTACATAATTTGTCACGGACGAAGCCGCTAGTATATTGTAAAGGTCTAGATCACCATGAAGCATGAACTATGGAACAATGGGTCCAACCATTAATAACCTCCAGAGTTCCGCGCTTCAAAATCGAAAAGGAAAATAATTAGCACAAACTTTTTGCAGTTGCACATGCAGGCAAACTGACTAGTAGGTAGGTGAAGCTTATTTATGGTATTTCAAACTACGTAAAATTGCATGAAATTAGCTAAGACACACAGGAACCTCGGTAATGGAGCAGAAATGCAAGTTAAATTTAAGAGAAAGTTGATTACCAGACAAATTAGTGAAATGTATGTATAGTGAAGATACTCACCGGTCAATTGCTGTGAACCGGAGACGAACTCGGTCAACCGGAACGTTCCATCAGTAGGCAGTCCGCGCTTTGGGACCAAAACAACGGCGACACACAAGAGACCCTCACGGATTGTAGGAGGAGCTTACGACCTCACACACAACGAACACCACCAAACTAATATCTTCGAATTCGCTTTAAAAGCTTCCACTGTATGTTTTGCGTTTATTCTGTTACGAGCTGACGTGCACCGCCATCGCGCGCCGTCCACCGTGGAGAGCTGTGCGCGCTTGTCTCGCCGCGAACTGTTATTTTTTCCCGAGAAATGTGTATGTTTTGGTGAGTGACCGCGTTCCGATGGCGGCGTGCCAACTGCCGACGACGGCGACGGCGAGCCCCTCCTTGCTGCGCTCCAGTGCGGAGCTGAACGGTACGGCACAAGCCCACAAGCAATAGCAACCGGACAAACTTCATCACGCACGACCGTACCGTATCATATAATAATATTATCGTCAGCTTAGGTACCACCTACCTACAACTCGTTACCGCAAGTCCGTACTACCGTAATATAGATTCACCAAAACTATTGCAGTACCTACCTATAATATAGGTAGGTTCCTTTTTTTTTCTTTTTTTGATTCCACTCCTACGTAGGTACTTTAATTGACGCTTCTACGTCCGTTGCCGGGGCCCGGGCGTCTCTGGTACGCACCAGAAGGTATTTCAAGTGGCTTATGTAGGTTCCCACTGTAACTGTTGCAGGCGTTTTACAAGCTCAGATACACTTATATAAGGAATATACGTAAATAGATAGGTATCTAATATCCACCTATACTATGCATATAACATTGACCACGCCTACGCAGTGTATATGTTTATATTCCATTGAACATCGTAACACAATCAAACTATTAATAAAACTATCTTTCATTTCAATTCACATGTTTTTATACTAGACCGAATAGGCAGCTTAAACATATTGTTGTTAATAATCGACTGGCTCCTCACACTCCTCAATAATCGACTGGCTCCTCACAGTCCTCACTCTACCACAATATTCTTCAATGTGACACGATTGGAATTTTGGATTGAATTACAAAGGTAATGGATTTTTTATAGTCAGGGAACGGCAATAGGTGGGCTTGCTCCCTATTACGCGGGACCAACAAAGTTACTAGCTAAGTGTGGCTGTGTAATACACCTCTGCCTACACCTGCGGGGATATAGGCGTGATGATAGTGTAGGTACCTACTACAGTGTAGTATTCTTATATCTGTGGTACTACTGCTTTTGATATATTGTTTAATAATAAATTAAATTTATTCCAAATCAACCATATATTATTTTATTATTCTGATTACTAATAACTTTTTTCTTATAGGTGCTCTTCCAGTTCGCTTGGGCGGGCTAGGTATTCGTAGGGTCACGGATGTCAGTCTGCCAGCATTTCTTTCGTCGGTCCATTAGCACCGAAGAATTAATCAGGAAAATTTTGTCAAATACACTGATTTATTTATTTATTTATTTATTTATTTATTTATTAGCATAAACATAACAGCCATTTACATATAAATCGATAATGACTGCACTAGTATAAAACTGTATCGCAGTCATTAACGCCCATAAAACAAAACCTTAAGTAATCGAGGCTGTGCACTTAAGTGCGGACATACAAACAAATTATATCTACACAGTAATACAATGCAAAATTAAGTAAAAATGAACACAATACAACTTTTTAAAAGTAGGATGGGTTAAGAGGGGGGGGGGATCTCATCAAGGAAGGTATCTCTCTATGTGTGTGTGTGTGTGTGTATCAAAATATACAGGATTTAAAACTAATTCACATAGCCTAAAAGTTCCTCAGTGATACTATAATCCAATGTTAACAGCCACATTGTGATTGAATTCTTAACCTGTATAATGGTCATATTGTAGATATTTAGGATCCTGTTAACTTTGTTGTAAAGTTTAGGAGCCAGCCAATGTAGGTGTCCTGCAAGACATGTTCGATGACGAACTAAGGCACAAACAATATAATTACTTTTTTTTTTATATTTGGTTCGCCAAATTGACGCCGCCCGCCTGGTGGTAAGTCGTGACGACGTCTAGCGATTGTGGGCCACTCTCACAGCACACATTACTATTGAGAGTGGCCCTCAACTTGACGACTTACTGATGTGCCTCTTCACGCTCCGCTTAAAAAACCCAGGATTATATGTGGGAGGAAACACGTGCACAGGCAGGGCGTTCCAGGCCACTGTCGTTCGGCAGAGAAACGAACGGTTAAAACGTTCGGTTCTCGCGAACATGCTATCCACTGTGTGGGGGTGGCATCTCTGCCCCGCACGAGTCGTTCGGGATCGGAAGGAAGAGGGTGGGATTAGATTGAAGAGCTCTTCAGAACACTCGCCGTGGTAAATACGGTAGAATGCGGCCAAGGAAGCTATTGTTCGGCGCTGAACTAGCGGCTCAAGGCTTCCCGTTACCTCCGGACAATCTATAATACGGATAGCCCGTCGCTGCATAGCGTCGAGAGCGTCCAGCAGATACTTCGCGGAGCCGTCCCAGAGGTGAGAGCAGTATTCGACGCAGGGTCTAATCTGCGTCTTGTACAGCAGACACCTCTGGTCCGGTGTAAAGAATCTCTTTACCTTATTCAGTATTCCTAGTTTTCGCGAAGCTAGCCCTATACATCTTTCGATGTAGTTTTTATTATTGAGCTCTCGACGAACGTCTATGCCAAGTATATCAAGGTTGTCCTTCATTGGTAATAATGCATTCTGAAGAGAGGGTAGGGGAAGGAAAGGGGATTTCTTCCGCAGTAAATGCACACGCCTGTGTTTTGCGGGCATTGAACTCGACCAGGTTCTCGGTACCCCATTGAGAGATACTGTCGAGGTTACGGTCGAGATCAGCCACGAGTCGTCGTCTCTCCTCCTCAATCTCAGATCGCCCCGCCGTCGGACGAACCGAGTAACTCCCGTGCAGTGTGCTGTCATCTGCATAGCAATGAATGTTCCCGAGGGATAGCATATCATTGATATGCAGAAGAAAGAGAGTTGGTGATAGTACGGACCCCTGCGGTATCCCGGCATTCACTTGCAAGAAGCGAGAAGCCTGGCCATCGCAGAGGACCCGCACTCGGCGCTCGTTTAAAAAGCTGGCAATCCAGCTGCACAGTTGAGGAGGTAGACCATATGCCGGAAGCTTGGAAAGGAGCGAAGCATGCCAGACCCCATCGAAGGCTTTGGCGATGTCCAGGCTAATAGCCAAGGACTCGCCGTGCCTTTCCATAGCCCCCCCCCCAGACATGCGTTACGAATGCCAGAAGATCACCCGTTGATCGCTTTAGCCTGAAGCCGTATTGTCGATCATTGATTAGCGAGTGATCCTCTAGGAATTGCATGAGCTGCTTATTTATAAGGAGCTCAAGCACCTTGCAAATGACTGAGGTGACAGCTATGGGTCGATAGTTGCCTGGATCGGACCGATCCCCTTTCTTGGGGATCGGTTGTACGTTCGCCTCCTTCCAGACCTCCGGCACGAACCCTGAAGAGTATGACAGGCGGTACAGACGCGTTAATACTGGAGACAACTCAGCTGCACATTTTCGTAGCACCACCGCCGGAATGCCGTCAGGGCCACTGGCTTTCCGCGTGTCGAGTGACCGCAGCACTGCCCGTACATCACATTGCCTGATAACAATATCAGGCATTGTGTGGCCACAGTTGGCGATGGCGGGGGGCTGCAGGCCACGGTCGTCGACCCGGGAATTAGCCGCAAAGAGGTCTGCGAGCATATCCGCTTTCTCTTGGGCTTTGTGAGCCAGTGTTCCATCTGGGTAACGCAGCGGTGGCAGCGAGGGCTGACAAAAGTTAGATTGCACGGCTTTGGCCAGTTGCCAGAATCCACGGCTGCCCGTGGGATGGGAAGTGAGCTCCTGACCAAGCCGCGCGACGCGCTGGGCATCCGCTCTCTTAAAGGCCCTCTTACTCGACTTTGTGGCCCGGTTGTACGCTGCTTTGAGGTGGCCCACGTTTGGGTCGCGCACAGCCCGGGCCCTGATCCAGGCGCGATATGCCGACTGTTTTTGTCGAACAGCTTTGGCACAATCTCACCCGAACCAGGGACGGCCTCTGCGGATACTGGCGACATCAGTGAAAGGGATGTAATAATCCATCCCTAAACTGATCTCGCCAGCAATAGCAGAAGCACTATCCGAAGGAGCCTTTCCTACAAAGCAGCGCTGGCTCCAGGGGACGGACGCATAATAATCGCGTAGACCGTCCCAATCCGCTGACGAGTAGTGCCATAGTCGTCGTGACGTTTGTACAGGACGTGCAGGAGGTGACACCTTCATGACAGCGTGAACAACACAGTGGTCGGAACTACCCAGTGGGGCTCCTACCGAAACACTGTACTGGGCTGGGCGACTCGTCAGCAGTAGATCCAGCAGAGCGGGCGCGTGATCTGACCTGTCTGGTATCCGGGTGATCCCGCATACCATCTGGGTCAGACCGTGGGAGAGAGCGAACGCATGGGCGGCTCTACCCGCATGATCAGTCTTGAGGGACCCCAGCCATTCAATGTGATGGCCATTGAAGTCCCCCAGAAATACTAGGTCAGCGCTCGGGAACCGCACCTGCGCTTCATCAGCCGTCTCGCTGAGGTACTGGAAGAGCTTTGTTGTCGCAGAATCCCCTGTGTGGGATCGGTAGACGCACACGTAGATCTGGCTCATAGAGCCATGGTCTACGTGCAGCCAAAGGACGGAATTGGAGGGGTTCTCTAGGCAGCGCAACCAGCGGCAGCAAACATCCGCCCTAACGAACACGCACACCCAGGCTTTGTCTCGAAATTGTTCCTCGATGACATAGCCGGGGTAACACAGGTAAGACGTGTCGTCAGGGCGGCGTATTTGTGTCTCCGTGAGGAACATCACAGTCTACACATAACTTTCGGATCAAATAACATGTGGGAATGTTTACGAAGAATAGCACGCTTTACAAACAGCTGTCGAACTGATAGAACTTTTGTCAACTCAAAGAGCTCTTTGATAGGAAAACGAAATGGCTTTGAGCACATTACCTTAAAGATCAGTCTTTGGGCACGCTCCAAACGCAAAAGGTGAGTTCTGAAACTAGCCCCCAAACAAGAATACAATAATTAAGAATGGACTGAATCAGGGCGAAATAGACTATCTTTATTGTACTGGGATCCGCAAAAGAGCGAAGAGTCCTAAAGACGTAAGTAAGTTTCCTAATTTTGGGGATAATATAATCAATATGATTCCGAGGTGCGATGCAAGACCGATGCCATAAATATTTGGAGGATGTCTTGCCCCGACACTGACCTGCCGTCACGCCAAGGCTCACAGCAACTGTGGGATTCGCCGCTCTATAAATTGAGAATTAATACACTAATTTACACTTCTGTCAATATTTTAGAGCGTGCACGCCTACTTGCTGTTGGAGAATGCATGCAATGCATCGCCCAACATCGGTATAATGTTGGACGACACAACCTTCCGCATTGCCACTTGCCTTCGGCTGGGTACACCTTGTGTATCTCCGCATCGTTGCACCTGTGGAGTAGCCGTCGATAACCTGGAACACCATGGCCTTTCTTGTAGCAGAAGCGCAGGTCGTATACATTGGCACGCTATACTAAACGACATAATTCGTAGGGCTCTTTCCACCCCAGGTCTTCTGGCCGTACGTGAACCAAATGGTTTAGCACGAAGCGATGGAAAGAGACCGGACGGTATGTCGTTGCTACCGTGGAAGATGGGAAGGCCTTTGGTGTGGGACGCTACATGCGTTGACATCTTAGCACCTTCACACCTTCCAAGCACATCCGGATGTGCCGGCGCTGCTGCTGCATCAGCTGAAGGCCTCAAACGGCGTAAATATGCTAACTAACAGATAATTACATATTTGAGCCGTTTGGGGTTGAGACACTGGGGTCATGGGGTCCGAGTGCTCACAGCCTTTATAGAGACATTGCTAAACGCTTATTCGATGCTTCTCAGGCTGGCTATTTTCTGGCCCAAAGAATAAGTTTCGCCATCCAACGTGGCGACACAGCCAAGCATTCTGGGAACCTTCCCAGTCGGCAATGACGCGGAGGATTTATTAAACGATATTTTGTAATGTAAATATTTTTAGTATATAATTATGTATATTGTAATTCTTATTGTAAATAAATAATCATTATATAATATAATAAATTTATTATTTGCAATCTACAAATGCTCGATGTAGACTTGCGATCTCTCATTGGCCGATTCATGAAACTACCAATGAGATTTTTGCGACTGGGTTGCCAATGAGAGAGCGCAAGTCTACTCCCTATGCGCGGACATCCAAAAGGTTTGAACAGAGCATAAAAGTAAAAACATTGACAGTTAATTTGACGGCTGACATTGACAATTAACATCATTATTTGTTTGTTTTTTGTTTGACAGCGAGCAAAATTGTTAATTTTGTCCTAGCCAAATATATTTTAGAAATGTTTTAACTAAATAATATTCGTGATAAATTGTGATCAATATTTGTGTAGGTTTCAAGATATAGTGGAGCCCGAGGTTTGTAAATGGTTAAAATCCAGCATACAACCTCACCACGAACTTGAAGTTAATTGAAACGAAATATAAATCAAGAAACGATATTCTAGTGGCTTTTGGCAAGTAAACCTCGACAATGAGTTATATGTTGGAACATTTACACAACGGCTGGCAAGTTGACCAAGCCATTTTATCTGAAGAAGATCGTGTCGTGGTAAGTCTGTTCAGGTTATAAAATAAACTGTCGTAGGTTACATGAAGTCGTTGGAGAGTGGCTTTCAAATATCAATACTAAGTACCTACTTTGTACTAATAACGCTCATACACTTATTATATTTTCAGTGACTAATTAGCTTTATACTGTTTTATACCAGGTTATCAGATTTGGTCATGACTGGGATCCTACTTGTATGAAAATGGATGAAGTACTTTACAGTATAGCTGAGAAAGTTAAGAACTTTGCTGTCATTTACCTGGTGGATATCACCGCAGTTCCTGATTTTAACAAAATGTAAGATGTATCAACATATTGCTGATTATAACATTATACTATGTGTGTGAATACTATGTCCAGGGTATTTAACACTTTTTAATAGAAAGAACAAACTTGATTTGTTGTCATCAATTTGAAATAATATGAAAATATAGCCAACTTCTAATAAAACAGAATATGTAAACTTTAATGTTTTAGTGTAGTAAGTGAATCAACTTTCAACCTGTCCTTTAGTGGGATATCCGGCTAAGTGTGAATCCCCTAATAGAGTCCCCTTTTACCCGGGTACGAAAAGAAGCTGTATATTTTCTGTCTATTTATTGATTTAGTTTCTGTTGTGGAAATGATATAATTAATTTTAACCACAAAAAGTTTTTTATTAATTATAAAATTGTTTTGTATTGCCAGGTATGAGTTGTACGACCCGTGCACAGTGATGTTCTTCTTCCGCAACAAGCACATAATGATAGACTTGGGCACTGGCAACAACAACAAGATCAATTGGCCTCTGGAGGACAAGCAGGAGATGATCGACATTGTCGAGACGGTGTACCGAGGAGCCCGCAAGGGCAGGGGTCTTGTCGTCTCGCCCAAGGACTACTCCACCAAATACAGATACTAAATAATATTGAAAACACAGTGTCATAAATCAAGCATTGAAGCTGCTTTCTGTATTGTAATATGCAAAACAGTTAAAAAAAACATTTGGAGAAAATGATGTCTTGTGAGACAGATGTACCACATACGTGTGCATGCCACTGGTCCCATTATGGGGCAATTGAGACTGTGTTGTCTTATTTTGTACATTAATTTAGTGCCAGTTGTCTCATTATACAAAATCATGGGACAAGGACTAGGATTTCTTTGGAGGGTTTCCCACACAATTCTATACTAAATATAAGTTAATGCTCTTCTCGTCTCAAATTCCTGTAACTTATTGCTCTGTAACAGTTACAAAATTCAGTAAGAAGGTGATTTTCCCTAGTTGGTGGTTGTGTACCTACCACTAAGTAATATTAAGGTCAATTCTCAACAAAGAACACCTTAGTAATAAAGTGTTTTATTGTTATTGGAAGTAATCTAAGAATATTTTTTATATATTAAAATAAATTGTTAATTTGTAATATATTATTTGTGACAAAAGTTGTTTTTATCTAAAAGCCAGCAACGAAACAAGATACATTTTGTAAACAAACAGACTGTGATCATCAGAGTTACATTAAGAGAGTGAGCGATATGATCTGTCCTTCTTCTTTTTTTAATGGGGCTCCATCGATGTTCATTGATGATTTCGCCAATGTCAAGGTAATACTTGATTAGTTGATAGTCCCGCACAGAACAACTAGCTCCAGGTGCAGGACAAGAAACGTTGTTCGGTATGCGAGTGTCTGGAAACCCGATTTTTGCGGAGCGTCAGAGGTAACCTAAAAAGCCACCAGTCACGCGCTCAGCAAAAATCGAACTCGATCTATCCTTATCACTTGTAGTAATGACGTAAGTTAGTCGACGACAGTTACTGTTTGTCGGAGGGGCTCGTGGTCTAGTGGTAACCGACTATGTTAACACATTGCAAAGGTTAAGCAACATCGACTCAGGCCAGTCCAGGATGGGTGACCATTTCGTAAGACACTAGAGACCCCTCCGTGCCTCAGAGAGCACGTTAAGCCATCGGTCCCGGTTGTCATACAAACATCTATGGCAGTCGTTAGGAGTAGTTGGAGCCCTAAATCAAAAATCCGACCGGTCTAACTACAGAACTTCGATATCGCCCATGGGTTGTGAAGGTCGATGGCAGTCGCTTCACGGAAAATATCGAAGTTCAGCCGAATCGTAGTTAGACTGGAAAGCCGACCCCAACTTGGGAAAAGGCTCGATGAATGATGAGTTACAGTTTGTCGTTGCCTGTTTCGTGGTACAGGTAAACGTCAGTACCAAAGAGAATATAAGCACTACGTTTAGTGAGTACTGCAAGTGTCAAGTGTCAACATTTGATAGAATAGTTAGTTCTGTCATAAATACGTCTGATTCGGACTCTTCTAACTTCTAACGAATGTTTTCGGACTGACCTCTCCCCTAGCAGGTTCCCCTGGGGGGGACGCAAGGATTTTCTAGTACTAGCGTCTCCACTCAGTGAGGGGAGATACTAAAACTCTTTTTTATTGTTTTCCTTTCGGCCTGAAGTCTCCCCTGGTTCCTGGTTCCCAGGGAGACGTTAGGATTCCCAAGTACCAGCGTCTCCCTAGACTAAGGCCCGACTGGCAACGTCGCCAGTCGGTCGCCAAGTGAGTTAGCCGTCATATATCTCAATGAGAACTAGTTGGCGACGTCGCTGGCCACGTCGCCATGGCGTCTCGGTGAGGTATCGGCCTAATGCACGGATATCAGCATTTTATACTAAACATTTACATTTTAAACTACCTAAGCTATTAATTTGTGTTAAGTACTTACGTAATTAACATTAATAATTCTTTAAATTCCCACAGCCGCACTACCTATGTTACGACGTCGCTGGCCACGTCGCCATGGCGTCTCGGTGAGGTATCGGCCTAAGGGGAGGCCACCATTAGGGGAGACGTTGTAACTTCTTAGTACTAGCGTCTCTCCTTTGATAATCGGAAACATTATGGGATATGACTTGACTTGTAAAGAAAATGTTTAAAGGGATAGTGTACCCCTGCATTAACTTTCATATATTTAGAGCGTTGCTTGTGTCAACTGGTTTTCTTCTGTTTAATATATTTTAAAAAGTTAACTATAAAGTACCTAACTTTTTACTGTAGGTACATAAAACCCTTTCGGACTGATCTCTCCCCTACATTGATTATACTTCATAACTTGCAAGCAAGGGAGGGAACTCAAGAGATGGCAAAAATAAATAAAAATCAGGTTTTAATGTCTCCCCTTAGTCTAGGGAGACGCTGGTACTTGGGAATCCTAACGTCTCCTTGGGGAACCATCTGGTTCCCAGGGGAGACTTCAGGCCGAAAGGAAAACAATAAAAAGGAGTTTAAGTAACTCCCCTCACTGAGTGGAGACGCTAGTACTAGAAAATCCTTGCGTCCCCCCCAGGGGAACCAGCTGTCCTTACAAAAGCAAGCTAGAAGGGCTGCGTGATGTGGGGCTGCACCCCACGCACGCCTTCACTCACCGATGAGCGATAAAACCCGACCCCAAAGATGCGGGGAACACCCGACCACCACGCAGTGGCCTGACAGGTGGTCAAGGTCCGCCGGGCGCCACTGGGAATTCTCTCAGTCTACCAGAGGCGCTCGGCAATGGACGTAGGTGCGGCCGCGACCCGCGAAATAAAAAAAAAGGGGAACCAGCTAGGGGAGAGGTCAGTCCGAATCCTAACGAATCATCCTTGCCTTATACAGACGACAGCGATTAGGGAATTTAAAAAAATGTTTTAAAACCTCTGAAACTTTGTTGACATTTTTCAATCAATTCAATTCAATTCTTTGTTATGGCCTCTGCTTGCACTTGCAGCAACTTACCAATGACCAGTTAGTAAAGCTAATAACGTAGGAGATTTTAACTGTGGGTCGAATCGGTGGCCGAGTTTTTCATTTCGTCTCTATACTCGGTGGCCTTGCCATGACAAGACATTAATCACGCCTGTATCCTCGAAGAGGTAGGCAGAGGTCCATTACACACCCACTCTACCAATATTTTTTGGTCCCATGTAATAGGGGGCAAGCCTATTGCCGTTACCGGATACTATAGAAAGATCATAACCACTCTGTCATTCAAACCCAAGTTCCAATAAGTAGCCAGGACAGGTGTTACATATACATACCAATAAATAGAATAATAGAGTCCAAGCAACCAGTCGTTAGGGCCTTACTTTACTTTAATTATATAAATAACCGAGCAAGTGCAAGTCGGAAGGTTTGGTCCCGGGTCTCCCTTGTTTGACCGAAAGGAATTTGACAAATAAATAAATAAATAAATATGTTAGGACAATCCACACAACGCCATCTAGTCTCAAACTAAGCAGAGCTTGTGATATGAGTACCAGATACACTGATATAAATACTTAAATACAATTTTTTTGTAAATACATACATATTATACATAGGAAACATCCAGACTTCGGTACAAACGTATGTGTCATCACACAAAGTTTGTCCCGACCGGGAATCGAACCCGAGACTCCGGCGTCGAAAGCGGATACACTACCGAAGCAGTCAAATGTTCACTTCCCCAAAAAAATTTCGCATAATTTCATTTGCCAAATTATTACTTAGCAAAAAATCTATTCACAAATAATTGTAACGCAAACCTAATGTTTGGGAAATGAACGTTTAAACAATAACTTGTCAAATATTTCAGTTGGAATAACAGTTTTTACGCAAAATCATCGTTTCTGGTACTCGCCGGCCGCTGCCGCGGCACCGCTCGCTTCGCTCGCTCGGCTCGTGCGTAGGAGGTCACAGTTTTAACCTAACCTACCCATTTTGTTTAAAGAAGAAATTAACCTAATGTAAATAGTTCAGTTCCGGGTGACCCACTAATAACAAATTACAATTAATATTTTTTGTCTTAACAAATCATTTCACCAAACGTTTATTGTCTGAAGATTGTTTGCTGTAATAAATCATTTGATTAAAGACCAAATGCCATAATGACATTATACTTGGTAATATTTTGCCAAGTAAAAATTTGACCAAATAAAAATATGCGTACTAAAATCATTCGAAATATTGCAATGGTATAAAAAAAGGTTGCTAAAGTTTGTTCGGGTAATTAAATTTTGTCAAAATCTTTTCGGCAAAACGGCAGGCACCCTTCGGTCCCACTAGACCACTATGTATAAAAATGGCAAAACAAATTACGTTTGTTGTATGGGAGCCCCGCTATTTTTTTTATTTCGCGTTCCAAGGCCGCGGCCGCACCTACGTCCATTGCCGAGCACCTCTGGTTAGCACTAGGAAGAATTTTCAGTTGCGCCTGTCGGACCTTGGCCACTTGTCGGTTTTGGGGTTTATTCCCCGGGTCAGTCAGTGAAGGCGGCGTGTGGCTGTGGATGGGTGCGGTGGAGCCACACAGAGCACGTGGTCCTTCTAGCCTGCTTCTGTAGGAAGGAAGGTGTAAATGGGTTTAGTAGTATTTGGCCAGATTCTCAATTCACCAGATTTGCAACTCACCACCTCGTTATTTATCAGATATAAGCAGATTTTGTACTACCAAAAAGAAAATGTTTATCACTTTGAAAAAATAAACTACCTAAAAGTGATCAGATCACAGATCGGCCATCGACAGTGACGTGACAAAATAGGTGCAATTTATAATTTTACTCGGAAAAAAGGAAAACAAACGCCCTCACAACAAAAAAGAAATACCAGTTCACACCGCTCTTCGCCCGCACCCTGCCGTGGAACAGAACAACAGAGACCAAATCACTTAATGATAAAGGACACATTTTAGCAACAGAAGTGGGAGTAAATAGAAACCAGTAATGATTGAGATAGTCAGTTTAATTCAGTCTTGAACAGACAGTCGAGGAGGGTCACCTGTGACGTCACGTCGACACTCGTCGCACTCGCACTCGCACTCACAGTTCACTGTCTCACTACACGGGGTCGACTAGTCGGCGGGCGGGGGGGGCACCGGGTCGCCGGGGGGCCAGGTGCGCTCGCGGGGCGGGGTGGCGGGCGCCCAGATGGCGGCGAGCGAGCGGAAGGGGTCGTAGGGGCGCACGGGGCGCGGCGGGGCCCCGAAGCCGGGCGGGGGGCGCACGGGGCCCCCGGGGTCGCCCACGCCGCCCCACAGCCACGCGGCCGCCGCGCCCGCCCCGCGCGCCTCCAGGCCGCCGCCCCACACCGAGCTCAGCGAGTGGTACGAGCCGTTGCCGTTGTTCTCCTCTGCAACACACAGACATGTTCAGTCACACATCGGTACATCGGTACATCGGTACATCGGTACATCGGTACATCGGTACATCGGTACATCGGTACATCGGTACATCGGTACATCGGTACATCGTGCCGTCGACAGAAGCTGTAGTCGATGTAAGTGTTGTCTATCTACACATCTACACATCTATATCCTCGTGTAGGAGGGAGTAGGACACCACTAGTCTTGCTTTTTAAGTCAAAACTTTTTCTGCGATTTTACAATTAGTTATTTATTAGTTAACTAACAATATTTTGTAGCATGAACATTAACATTAGAAGTAAAATAATGATTGCATGACCTATTCTAAAGTTATTTTGAAAAATAGTCTTTCAGATGGACGTACGAGTATTTTCATTCGTTTAGGAAAGTAGTAAACATTGGTTCTACATTTCTATGACTTTTATTTGGAAATTTCCTCCGTTATTTTTAATAGTTTTTTTTAAATTTAAAATAATCTTTGTAATGCTAAAAGCACCTGCGAACCAAACTATACCAGAAAAGGTAAGTTTGTTTTCATCTAAAGTGAAGAATTCTAACAGAATTTTATGGACTTTACTAGTTTAGTTCATATTTGTAGATGCTTGTGTGGTACTGACCGAGGTAGTCCCGGGCGGGCGTGAAGGCGGGCGCGTCCACGTGCGCGGGGCGCCACAGGTCGGGCGGGGCGGGCGCGGGGTCCCCGCTGAAGTAGAACAGCGAGTGGTCCCCGCCGCCCGCCACCGGGGACACGCGCCGCCGCACGTCCGAGCCGATGGGCGCCAGCGGGGCCCCGCCCGCGCCCGACCCGCCCGCCCGTGCCGCCACCACCGAGCTCCACGACGCGCCCCAGCGCAGGCCGGGCGCGCGGGCGTCGGGCGCGCGCGGCGGGGAGCGTGCGGGAGACAGGACGGGCCGCTCGCGCCGCTTGGAGGGCTTGTCCTTGCGCAGGTGGTGCTTGGCGGCGGGGGGCCGGCTCCTGCCCGCGGTGTCACCGTTGTCGAGAGTGCGGGTCCGGTCGGAGCGGCGCGGCGTGTCGCCAGGGTCGCGCCGGGGCCGGGTCGGGCGCGCGGCGGCGTCGGGCGGCGACGCGCGGGGCGGGGCCAGGGGCTCGTCGGTCCGGTCGGGCCGCTCGTGTGTCTGCGGCGGCTCGGCGGGTACGAGCGGCTCCTCGTCACCGGGCGGGTCGCAGGAGGCGCCGGTGGAGCTCGAGCCGGTGGAGACATCGTCGTCGTCGTCCCCGCTCGGCGGCGGACGCTCCTCGGTCTCGGGGTCGGCGTCGTAGGGGTCGTGGTGGAGGGACGCGGCGGGCGGGTCGGGCTCCCCCAGCCCTCCGCTGAGCTCGGGGTCGTCGTCCCCGGAGGACCCCTCGCCCTCCCCGGGACTGGCGGCCAGCACGCGGGTGCGCCACCGCTCGAAGGCGCGGCGCTCGGCGGCGGGCGAGGGCGGGGCGCGCGCGGGACGGCGACGGCGCGGGGCGGGGCGGCGCGGGACACTCGCGGGCTGACACTGGGGAGGACACGTCCTACATAGTCGTGGTACACCCCCGGGTACTGGGTTGTCCAGCTATATAGATATTTTATTCATAACTCATAATTATTTATCTATACTACTATTACTAGTGGTTCTGTGAACAGTAGACCTCGCGTTATTTTCGCATTTTCGCCCCATTTCTCCCCCATTTTCCCCCCAATCGAAAAATCCCTTCGACAAAAGTTGCACCTTGCAACAAAGAACACTTGTGCCAAATTTCATGAAAATCGGCTGAAAAATG
The DNA here is from genome assembly GCA_963556515.1 of Nudaria mundana. Taxonomy (NCBI): domain Eukaryota; kingdom Metazoa; phylum Arthropoda; class Insecta; order Lepidoptera; family Erebidae; genus Nudaria; species Nudaria mundana. The sequence goes on along the minus strand of OY748302.1, from coordinate 20,105,775 downwards.
CATTTTCCCCCCATTTCTCACCCATTTTCCCCCCAATCGAAAAAACTCTTTGACAAAAGTTGCGCCTTACAACAAAGAACACTTGTTGCCAAATTTCATGAAAATCGGCTGAAAAATGCATTTTCCTCCCATTTCTCCCCCATTTTCCCCCCAATCGAAAAATCCCTTCGACAAAAGTTGCGCCTTGCAACAAAGAACACTTGTGCCAAATTTCATGAAAATGGGCTGAAAAATGCATTTTCCCCCCATTTCTCACCCATTTTCTCCCCAATCGAAAAAACCCTTTGACAAAAGTTGCGCCTTACAACAAAGAACACTTGTTGCCAAATTTCATGAAAATCGGCTGAAAAATGCATTTTCCTCCCATTTCTCCCCCATTTTCCCCCCAATCGAAAAATCCCTTCGACAAAAGTTGCGCCTTGCAACAAAGAACACTTGTGCCAAATTTCATGAAAATGGGCTGAAAAATGCATTTTCCCCCCATTTCTCACCCATTTTCTCCCCAATCGAAAAAACCCTTTGACAAAAGTTGCGCCTTACAACAAAGAACACTTGTGCCAAATTTCATGAAAATCGGCTGAAAAATGCATTTTCCCCCCATTTCTCCCCCATTTCCCCCCCAATCGAAAAAGCCCTTTGAAAAAAGTTGCGCCTTGCAACAAAGAACACTTGTGCCAAATTTCATGAAAATCGGCTGAAAAATGCGGCCTGTAGACCGGAACTGACACACATACCAACAACGCCAAATCGGCCAGTCCTCGAGTTAAAACTGAGACGCTTCGCTCGCTCGGTCAATAAAGAGGAAAGATTTGTATATTTGTGTGTATGTTTGAGGAAAGATTTGTATTTTTGTGTGTATGTTTCTAATGAATAAACTCAAAAACTACTGTGCCGATTTCAAAAATTCTTTCACCATTGGAAAGCTACATTCACCCTGAGTAACATAGGCTACTTTTTATCACGGTAATGTGTTCCCACGGGAATTGGGAACGAGTAAACTAAATCACGCGGGCGGAGCTGCGGCGATCAGCTAGTTTGCTATAAATGCTATAAATGTACATGATAATGGTGTTTTCATAAGATCCAGCTAAGTACTTCATAATGTTTACAGAACAAACCCTGTGTGCTACCAGATAAGTCATTAATGTTTACAGAACAAGCCCTGTGTGCTACCAGACAAGTCATTAATGTTTACAGAACAAGCCCTGTGTGCTACCAGACAAGTCATTAATGTTTACAGAACAAGCCCTGTGTGCTACCAGATAAGTCATTAATGTTTACAGAACAAGCCCTGTGTGCTACCAGACAAGTCATTAATGTTTACAGAACAAGCCCTGTGTGCTACCAGATAAGTCATTAATGTTTACAGAACAAGCCCTGTGTGCTACCAGACAAGTCATTAATGTAAATCAGAAAGAGACCCATTTTATAATTGAATCTTTTTACATCTGTGTAGTGTTTTGAATTTAGTTGTATTACAGCAACACATTGATAACGATTTGTCAAATATGTTTCTATTCAACTCAATGCAGGTCCTCTAGTGCTGTAATGTTCCAGCTTTGTCAAAAGCTGCTCGTGTGGAACAGAATCAATCAAACGTCTTAGACATATCGAGAAACGTCACGGTTGTGAACATTTTATCATTGACCCTACCAAATTTGAATCTAACAAAATCTATAATTTGTATCGAATAACGCACACAAAAAATTAAAAGATCCCGCACAAGAAATCCCTGAAACTATCGTGGACAGCGAGAAGTGCCCGAAAAAATGAACTAACGTTATTTTTATTATAATGCCACATAAGTCACATATTTATATTATAGGCGCAACACCGCTAGTGCCTCGCGGGTCCCGGCTCCGGGAGTATGTGCGCCTGTGCGGGGTTGAAGTATCGGTACACCGTAGGTACATATGAAATATCGCCCTACACAAAGTTCGCCGAGACGTTTAGAATTTTTTTTATTATTTAGTCGTTCGTTCCGTTTTTAAACTACATACAGGTGGTCCAAAGATTTGGAGGTTATTCTAGGGGTTTAGTGTCCTCACCTGGGGCGTGTGCACGTGGTGCGCCAGCGCGCGCAGGTCCAGGGGGGGCGCGGGCGCGGGCGGCGGGCGGGGCGCGCGAGCCCGGCGCAGCTCGCGCTCCGCGTCCAGCGCCGCCGCGCCCAGCACCAGCGCCAGGGCGGCCAGGGCCAGCGCGCGCCCGCCCGCCCGCAGCGCGCCCTCCCAGGCGGGGCGCGGCGCCTGGCGCGCACAGCGGGCCACCAGCGCGCCCGGCGCCACGCCCACCAGCGCGTACGTGGCGCGACCCAGCTCCGACACCAGCTCCAGCGCGGCGGCGTGGCGCGCCAGGGTCCAGTCGGGCGCGAACGTCACGTGCAGCGGGCGCGACTCGTTGGGCCGCAGCGCCAGCGCGCCGCACGGCTGCAGGCGGAACCCGCGCGCCGCGCACGAGTCGGCGCCGCCCACGCGCCACTCGCGCAGCGTCACGCCCACCGCGCCCGTGTTGCGCACCCACACGGCGCGCCCCACGCCGGCGCACTCGCTGGCCTGCGGGTCGGCAGCGGAGGGGGTGAGTGCACAGTGCTCCCCGCCAGCAGACTACTCACAGACAGACACGCACCTCGAACACCAGCGGCGAGGTGGAGCCGGGCCGCCGCCCACCGAGCTCGAAGCTGGGCAGCGCGCCGCGCCCCGCCAGCACCACGCTCTCCACTATAGTGAGGTTGTTCCTGCGCGACACACAACATTCAGTACATACATTGAGACTAGCGGTTACCACGAGCCCTTGATCTGACACAGGTGTGACGATCTACAACAAACGTGCACAACTTACTTATAGCATTACATCATTTTTTTTTTTTTTTTTTATTCTTATTTATTTTACAAGCCATACATCTTAAGATTAAGCCGGCTTAAAATAGTTACTATGAGGTTAGTATCAATGGTCTTAATAAATACGTTAGTCAAAAGATATCGGTTACATCTATCAGTATAGTATACATCTACTACTTTATAACAGAGTGAAGTTAAAGTATGGATTTATAGTATTCTAGTCTTAAAATCAAGGAGTGTACAACGAAATTTATAATTCTGTCACTGTGTTTAATAGTAAAATTAGAACTTAAAATTCTATGAAACAGGAAGAAGAGCTCCCCAGTAGAAGACTGAGTGTCTTTTAAAAGATCCAACCTCAATTGTTCATTGATTTGGCACTCGAGAACTAAGTGGAGAAGGTCTTCTTCCTTTTGGCAACGACTACAGTTTGGATCTTCTCTTTTTCGCATTGTGAAGCTAAATTTGTTGAGCGGGATATGGTAAGTTCGGAGTCTAAAACAAATGACTATTTTTTTCCTGTTAAAGCCTAGTGAAGAGAACCAGGGCACTCGGGGGGGTTCACTTACAACTGTCCTGTACCAAATACCTTTGTTTTGAGAGCATTCTTCAAAATAAGATTTTAGTTCTAAATAGTTGTCTCTTTTAACTTTGGGGATATGGTCTGTATAATGAGGTTCAGTTTGGAGGGGAATGCCGTGTAGTAAAGCCGCTGACGCCAGTGAGTCGGCTTTCTCATTTCCACTGATACCTGAGTGGGAAGGAATCCATTGTAATCGAACTTCAATCCCGCTACGTATCAACTTAAAGATACATTTAATAACGAGGTAAGCTTCTTTCCTACCGGAATCGAGGCCCTTAGCGCATCCTAATAGGTGTTGTAGACTGCTCTTAGAGTCTGTCAGGATGACAGCTTTTTGGTAGGTGGTCGACTCCAAATATTGAGCCGCTTCGTTAATCGCTATCAATTCTATTCCCATTATAGGTATACTCGATTCATTTATGATAAATTTAGCCCCAAAATCAGCCTCCCTATCGTAAAATGCGCAACCAGAACCGTACCTAGTCTTACACCCGTCCGTGTATATTTGAGAGTAATCTGTATATAGCTGCCTTGTCATGTGTTCGCTACGTTCTTTAAGCTCGTGTATAGATAGTTTTTCTTTAGCATGTCTTATGGTTTCTATGCTTGTTACTATGATTTGGTCCCACGGGAGTGTCTTAAGATGGTAGGGCAGTTGAAATTGTGGTAGATTTACGGATTTAGACATAGATAGGTTAGAGTAATTTCTGAAACTTTTGAGTAATAATGGAATTTGATCTTTGCGCCAATAGTTTAAACCTGCTTCTAATTTAACATTTAAGGATTCTAATTGTTTGATTAAAATTTCGGATTTTTTGGAGGAAAGCTTTAGGAAATATTTGGCACTTAAAAATTTTCGTCTATGACTCAAAGGCGGAATACATAGCTCACTTTCCATTGTAAAAATAGGAGTGTCTTTTATAAAACCACCACAAAGGCGAAGGCATTGGTTCTGAACTACATCCAACTTCCTAAGTAGGCCTGAACTGGCGTTACCATAGATTACACCTCCGTAGTCAATTCTAGAACGTACTAAAGCGAGATAAAGTCGCCTGAACTGGACTGGATGTACGCCCCATTTAGAGCTACCTAATACACTGAGTATATTGACATAAGCGGCACATTTTTGGGCGGTTTCTGTAACTTGTCTGGTCCAGTTAAGACGACTATCAACCCAGATCCCTAAAAACTTTACACAATTTAGAACTTCAATGTTGTTGTCATTTATACTGATATTAACGAATTTTTTGAAAATTGATTTGATTGATTTTTTGAAAAAAGCCGAGCTGAGTTTCTTGAGGGCTCTTCTCAGTCTCGTTGCATTTTGGAACCCTCGGTAGAGTCACACCAACTTCTGACGAATCTAAATAATTTTCTGAAAATTTCAAAGATAATAAACGTTATTTTATTTTATTTATTTTATTTTATTTTAACGCAAGGAAGTTTATATTTTCTCGTCAGAATGCAAAGTTTGGTCTTAGCTGGGGATATTTCTAGACCAATTTCATCTAATAATGATTTAAATGTATTTAGACTTGCCTGGATGACTTTAACGCAGAAGTTGATGTTTTGGTTAATACAGTACAAGGCGAAGTCGTCAGCGTACTGAGATATTTTAACAGTTTTAACAAGGGTATTGCACAGCTTAATAGTCACTATGTTAAATAAGATAGGTGACATCGGGTCCCCTTGAGACAGGCCCTGTCTGCATGTTCTGGTGATTTCCGTACCATTCCGAATTCTATATATCAAAATCCGTTCCATAAGAAATTCTCTTATATATCTACATAGAAACGGGTCGACATCAAATTCCATTAGGTGTATAATAAGAGGTTCGATTGCTACATTGTTATAAGCATTGTTAATATCTCCGTAAGCACAGAGTACGTATTCTTTGTTTACAAAGGCTGTTTCGGTGTCTATGGCAAACCTACTTAAGTTGTCTTGGCACGAAAATCCTCGTCTAAAACCTATGGTACTATCATTGAATAGTTTGTTACTTTCGAAGTGATGTTCTAGGCGACGAGTGACCATTAAGTTGAAAGTTTTAGAGAGGCAATTAATCAGAGAGATAGGACGGTGTTTAAGGATATCAGTATTTCTCTTCGGAATAGCTATTACTTTGATTTCACGCCACTGTTCAGGTAGATTACCACTTGTGTATATCATATTAAAGATGTCTAGAAGAAAGTCTTTAGCGTTATGAGGCAAGTGACTGATCATGGAATATGTAATATTGTCTAAACCAGCTGAGGTATCTTTTCTTTTAAGACTTAGATTAAGTTCTGCCATAGTAAAACAAGAGAAGTTAGAATGATCCATGTTAAAGTGATAGGGTTGTAATGATACACTGTCAGGAGAGAGTTCCTTAATAAATGTAATTGCTGTGGTTTCCTGTAAGTAGGTTTTAGGACTGCGATAACCCTTAAGCCATCTGAGTTTCCTCCAGACCACGCAAGAAGACGTATTCGAATCAATGCCATCACAGAACCGTTGCCATGAGTTTATTTTAGCTTGTTTAATTAATTTTCGTGCAACCGTGACTTTTTCTCTGTATTTAACATAGTTTTCTACCGTACGTGATTTTCTTAGTTGTTTAAGAGCCAATCGTCTTTCTGCTACTACTTTTGACAGTTCGGGATTCCACCAGGGTTTAGGTTTAAATTTGTTAGGGTGTGGACTATGTTTAAAATATGGGATATTCTTGTTAGCACTCTCTTCAATTACGTCTATGAGTTTGTTGTAGTTATTTTGTAGATTATCACTAACATCTAAACGTTCACATGCTGACTTAATATTTAGGGTATAGTCGGCCCAGTTGGCCTTTTTAATATTTCTTCTTACCTCTGGGTCACTATGAATTGTGTCTAGAGTTTGAATGGAAATGATGAGGTGATCACTGCCCAATGACTCATTAGACACGTTCCAGTCAAACTCCAGAGTAAGGTCAGGGCTACAGAAAGAAATGTCAGGTGACGTACACACTACGGTATTGTTCAGTTTAACACAACGGGTGAAGTCCCCGTTAAAAAACGGTTAAAAATATAGTTGTGTTTCGAGCTAGCGTCTAATATGAGTCTACCCCGTGTATCAGTTGTATATGACCAGGCGGTATGGTGGGCGTTGAAGTCTCCGACTACGAGGGTCTTCTCTGAGAAATGGCTAAAAAGTTCCTCGTAGTCCCCGGTACCAACATGAACATTCGACGGAGAATAAGTACCTATAATATACCGTAGTTTGTTACTATTTAGCAGCTCAACACACAACGTATCAATACCGTTGTAATTGGACAGAACAGTTTTGAGTGTACAATTGATAGATTTATGAACCAGTATAGCTAAACCGCCGTATCCATCCATTCGGTCCTTTCTGAAGAAAGAAAAGTCCGCCACAGTCAACTGTTTGTTGCAGTCTAACCAAGTTTCAGAGAGAAAACATATGTGTACCTTTTCTTTGTGTAAATACGAGACTAGATCAACGAATTTTGGCATTAGACTTTGACAGTTCCATTGTATAATCTTTAGTTTATAATCTGTAGTTGGGTTCATTATGTATATAAACTTACTTAGTATTAAATGTAGTATTAGATTAGATTTAGAATAAGACTTAGGTTTAGGTTTAGTTAGGTTAGGACTTATAGATTTAAATATAAAACTTACAAACTTTAGTAATTATTTCCTTTGAGTGTTACTTTAAGTTTACTTATAATACGCGTCAGTCTATTCTTAACACTACGATATGGGATGTTAGGTATCAAGTCTTTGAATAGTTCGACCAGCATGTCTATTTCCTCGGTGTAATTATAGGTGATTTCTTCAATGTTTTTAGCTCCATACGTTTCTGTGAGATATTCCTTAACTCGTTTGCCTGATATTGGGTACTTTTTGGAGGATTTCGAGATGAAGTCTTCAATTTCTTCCCAATTCATTGCCTCCAAGTCACTATGATGGGACCGTTTGGGTTTTTTGCTACTTTTATTGTGGTATACCTCATCTGAGCTGGACTGGGAAAGGTTGTCATAGTCTTCATTATTGTTGTCGACGTTAGGTATAGTGCGGCTTGCTTCAGGTATTTCATATTCCATAAATTCGGTAGTAGTTGAAGATTCGGTTGGTGGGTGTGGACGCTTGAATAAAGTAGTCTCCGTACTCTGTGTTATCATTAGTTCCTTAGAATTCAATTCACTGCAGTTTTCTGGACATTTGGATGCGACGTGGCCATCTTTCTTACATATAAAACAGGTCATTGTGTCTGAAGAGAAATATATCCAATAAGTAGTGTCATCGAAATCAATAGACATTTTTTCCGGTAGTCGGGTAAAATCTTCTGGTGTTACATAAACTTGTCGACGGAAACTTAAAATATGGTTATAACCTGTCTCGTTTAGACCTGCACGAAGGAAAGAGATAGGCGACATTGGTGTAATCTGAATTTCCTGTAATTTATTTTCTATTTCACTGTGAGGTATAATTGGGCACACGTTCGATATAATTATACGTTTGTTTTTGTTGATGAGTGGTCGTATAGGTAGTTTTTGGTTTTGAATATTAATGTACTTCTTATTTTCCACGATATCGTCTGCAATTAACTTTGAGGATACGTATATGCAAACTCGGTTGTTCGATATTCTAGACAAAAACCGGATTTGTGTTGGATCGATTAATTTTCCTAAAGCTTGTGCATAATCTTTAATCTGTACATTTTCTAACGCATCAATTACAATGGCTTGATCTTTTTTAGGGAACGTGGTGTTTTGTGTCACAGTAGCGTAACTAGGGGTATTGTTTAACGTTTGGGAATACATATTGTTTATGTAGTCAGAAACCAATAAGATACATTAGTAATGTCACTTATTATGTGGGAAAAAAGTTCGAGTACATTATAAATCACTTTTAACAATGAGGGTAGATAGAAAAAAAAAACTCGTGAAAATATTGGAATTCACTAGTGATCGCACGGACGACGTTAGGTCGCGGAGACCAAACTAAGCGTACTGCGATAGCATTACATCATTATTTAGGAAAATATTTTTTTTAGGACAATAAAACGTTTAACTAAAATTTTTAAAACTTAATTTTTTCGGCCAAAATCCATATCAAAACACGTTAACGTCATCTAAAAGAAATCATCCCCAGATGATGTAATATTACCTGAGGTAGAGATGTGCAGTGAGCGGCACGGGGAAGGGCGGCTCGAAGCTCAGCCGCAGCTGCAGCTCGGCGCGCGGGCCCAGCAGCAGCGTGCCCGGGCCCGCGGGCGCCGCCGGCCCCCCGGGCGCCGCCGGCCCCGCGCCCGGCGCCCACTCGCGCACCAGCCCGCGCGTGGCGTGCCAGCCCTGCAGGCGGAAGGCGTCCGGCGCCACCAGACACGTGCCCGCGCGACACGTGGCGGGGCCCGCGCCCTCCAGCTCGCCCGCCCTGTCACACATATGTCACATACACACACAACACTGGGCAGGTATCGTATGCTGCGACAGTATCGTACGTTACCTGTACTGTACTGTACTGTACTGTACTGTAGTGTACTGTAGTGTACTGTAGTGTACTGTAGTGTACTGTACTGTAGTGTACTGTACTGTAGTGTAGTGTACTGTACTGTACTGTACTGTAGTGTACTGTACTGTAGTGTACTGTAGTGTACTGTACTGTACTGTAGTGTACTGTAGTGTACTGTAGTGTACTGTACTGTAGTGTACTGTAGTGTACTGTACTGTACTGTAGTGTACTGTACTGTACTGTACTGTACTGTACTGTAGTGTACTGTACTGTACTGTAGTGTACTGTAGTGTACTGTACTGTACTGTACTGTAGTGTACTGTACTGTAGTGTACTGTAGTGTACTGTACTGTACTGTACTGTAGTGTACTGTACTGTAGTGTACTGTACTGTACTGTAGTGTACTGTACTGTACTGTAGTGTACTGTACTGTACTGTACTGTAGTGTACTGTACTGTAGTGTACTGTACTGTACTGTAGTGTACTGTACTGTACTGTAGTGTACTGTACTGTACTGTACTGGACGTGGCTCTTCGACAGTCACTATGTGAGTTTACCAAATTTTAGCAAAATTAGTCTGAACAACAATCAATAGCAGTTTATGAAACAGATACATAAAGACGGTTATTAGAACACGAGTAGGATGGCCAAATCCGAAACTATAAGGAATAGCGAAAAATGCTCAAGGGAGTCACGAGCCCGATTTTGATGAAACTTAAAACCTCATCATTAGATTTTTTTAAAACCTATAATATCCCTAGCTGGGAATCGAACTCATTGATTTAGAAAAAAATCACACCCTTTATTATTACACCATACGATAGTGTTGCTGTTAAGGATCAACTTCTGGGAACTAATGATATTCGGCAAATTTAAGGAAAACTTAGAATTTTGATAAAATTATGTGGATACATTTTGGAATGACGTATAATAAATGATAGACCAATCAAAAGCTATTTTATTATGACGGATTAAGGTTCAATATTGGTCTCAACTATATAATCACTGGCTTTTCGCATCGCATCAATTCATTGGTTCGAGTTCATCTCATTATTAAATTATTATTATCGAATATTTTAAAGAAAATTGTAAAGTATTAGGTAAGTCATAGTGTTTATTCAATCGTTTTCTTGTTAAAATTAATCTAAAATACTAGCGAACGCCTGCGGTAACACCCGCTCGAATAGTTATGTTCCAATTTCCATTAAGATAAAGTAGTTACTAGCGGACGCCCGTGTGGAAGTTATCGGATTTCCAATTCCCAGGGGAACAATTCTGGGATAAAAAATATAAGCCTAAAATTACGTTAGGTTTTAGAAACATACCGATAAAACCTGTCTTTGTCATTCATTACCTCTGTAATGAGTTAAGCCAGAACAAACAGACAGACCGACAAACAAAAGTTTTGAAAATTGTAATTACACCTATAATTTATTAATTTTGGATTTCAAACAGTCAAATTAATGATTTATAAGTGTACTAGCGACCCGCCCATGCTTCGCACGGGTGCAATGTAGACTATGTAGCATGTCAGTCTTAAAATTCAAATATCTCAATGCAAATATTTGTATGTTTTGCATTGGTTGAATGATTGTCTTTATCTGTGGCATTAGAATTGTGGAATTAGATTCGTCTTTGAATTTCAATGCCAAACAATGTTCAATCAATACTGACATGCTATTAATTGATACTATCGATCGGCCTTGTAAGGAATCGATAGATCGTAATTCATGGCAGAAATTTCTTTATTTACCCACGAATTAGTTCTGGCTCTCTGTAATCGATGCCTACCCCTATCCTGGCTGAGGCGAGCCTCAAGCTCGGCAGACGATTCTCTGGCTCTCCGAACACTATGACTTTCCCGATCTTGGCTGCAGCGAGCCTCACGCTCAACTGAGGATTCTCTTACTCCTTCAGCTCTATATCTAGCCCGAAGCTGGCTGAGCCGAGCATCACATTCCCTTGACGAATCTTCGTCTCTAGCTGAACGTGCTCTTTGGGCATTCCCTGTACTACGACCTATATTTGAACGACGACGTCTTTCAGATATGACTTTATACCTATCCTATTCAGTTCTTTTTGAACTTAAATACATTACTTTAAACCGCTTTTTGGTTATAATTCTATTATGTTTTATTCTAATACCTATCCAACCAAGGTAACCACTATGAATTTCGAAAAAATGTCGAATGAATTGAATGAATGAAAATGATTTTTTAATGAAAAAGCCTATGATATAACCTATTAATCTGTAATATTTTCGAAAATATTCATTTAAATTACATGCTGTAAAAGGCCATATCATAAGGATTTATATTAAAAGCAAAATGTATTTACGGTATTTAATTGGATAAGGATTTATGCTATATTGCTTAAAATCTCTGTGTGTTCACTGCCGTCATTGGCCACAGCCCGGCTTCGTCGCCGCCCTCGTATTTTTTTTCTATCACGAGATATCTCTTAAGTCATTCGTCCAAATTATATGGTTTGAATGGCAATTTTGGTCTACATTAAATGCACAACGTATGTAAAGTATTCAATTAGATAAGGAATAATACTGCATTGGTAAAAAAAGCTTGGCAAATGACACATTATTTTTTTGTCATTTATAAAAGATAAAAATGGTTACTGTGCGTTATCCTTAAGAGATAGACATATGCTATCGCACTTTTTTGTAGACCTTTCTATGGTGTACAATACTGTAGTACATTTTTTTGATCTGTCTCGTAGGGTTTCGTCAGCGTTTGCAATAAAAGCGCAAAAAAAAATGTGTTTATTTACGACATTACATTAGAAACCTCTTAAATAATCGGTATTACTCTAGTATGTTATACATGTATTATACATTAAAACCTTCCTGTTGAATCACTCTATCTATTAAAAGAAACCGCATCAAAATCCGTTGCGTAGTTTTAAAGATCTAAGCATACATAGGGACAGACAGACAGGAAAAGCGGCTTTGTTTTATACTATGTAAAGATTAATGTAGAGAAAAAAATAAAACATGAATAAAATTCATGTGCACTTCAACAACGATATGGTAAAAGTACCACCTCTGAGTAGTGCGGTACATTACTACAAAACCTCATCTGTTTGACTCTCACTGTTGACTCTCAAACATTGACGCTATAAAGAAACTAGCATGCTCAATAAGCAAACGTGTCCACACGCGACGCGCTACAAGCACCCCCTCTCCACCCGCGCTGCTCGAAACTAGCATGCTCAATAAGCAAACGTGTCCACACGCGACGCGCTACAAGCACCCCCTCTCCACCCGCGCTGCTCGAAACTAGCATGCTCAATAAGCAAACGTGTCCACACGCGACGCGCTACAAGCACCCCCTCTCCACCCGCGCTGCTCGAAACTAGCATGCTCAATAAGCAAACGTGTCCACACGCGACGCGCTACAAGCACCCCCTCTCCACCCGCGCTGCTCGAAACTAGCATGCTCAATAAGCAAACGTGTCCACACGCGACGCGCTACAAGCACCCCCTCTCCACCCGCGCTGCTCGAAACTAGCATGCTCAATAAGCAAACGTGTCCACACGCGACGCGCTACAAGCACCCCCTCTCCACCCGCGCTGCTCGAAACTAGCATGCTCAATAAGCAAACGTGTCCACACGCGACGCGCTACAAGCACCCCCTCTCCACCCGCGCTGCTCGAAACTAGCATGCTCAATGAGCAAACGTGTTCACACGCGACGCGCTACAAGCACCCCCTCTCCACCCGCGCTGCTCGAAACTAGCATGCTCATTACTAGCGATGTCTCGACACATGCTACTTAGAACTCGTAGCAAGCTTTCAGGCAATTAATAAGCATGTGTAACCGTAGCATAACTCTTTAATTTAAGTTCCGGTGTCATAAGCATAAGTATTTATTTTATGTCAGCTTTTGGAATCATAATGTGAATTTTATGACATGAGAGTTGATAAATATAATTGTGTGTGTTTGCACATATTCAGTAGGACTCCATTTAGTTTACAACAAAGTAAGCTCGTGTAAGGAAACTCGGAACCTCCGTAGGTAGGTGTAAATAGGTGGCACTACTCACAGCGCCAGCGGCTCGCCCACGACGGGCTGCAGCAGCAGCGCGTGCGACGTGGAGGGGTTGGCCACGCGCACGCGCAACGCCGCCGCGCCGCCCACGCCCGCCAGCCCCGCCTCGCCGCGGGAGCGCGCCAGGCGCGGCCACCACGCGCGCGCCGACACCGACACCGGGACCTGCGCGACGAGAGCTATGTCGATCCGATCCGATATATGCACTCACTGACCATCACGGTCACTATGACCTTGCCAAATTTCAAAAAGATCGGTTCAGTCGTTCTGGAGGAGTTCGATCACGAACGAAATACACGAGTCACCTAAGAAAGAGCTTCGTAAACTCAGCTCAATAAAACATTCCGTTATTTTTAAAAATATACCAGAAACTTTATATCCTGTAATATATGAAATGGTTAAAAATAAATTATGATCGATTTTCAATCACTGTCGGACGACTAGTTTTAATAATTACACAACGTAAGAAATTCAAGTTTATACAGGGTTATTTGTAATTAACTAGCATCCTCCCAGGGGTAGGTCGCTGACACCATTAGTAACAACGTTTGTTCAACGACTTTTTATAATTCGTTAAATTTTACTTTAATCTATATATTTATAAAAGAAAGTCGTGTTTGTTACAACACTTATAACTCGAGAACGGCTGGACCGATTGCCATGGTTTTTGATTAGTTGGATTTGTTTCCGTCACGAATAGCAGAATACATCTTAAAAACAATGAAATAGATGCTGATTCGTTTATTACATGTAAAACATTAGTTATACAATCCTGTCAAATAGTGTAACAACTATTTTTTTATTTTTGGAGCTTATGGCCTGGTTGCTGAGAACTTTAAGCGGAATCCGGGGGACGGCCTTGAATTTCGTCAATTCTTACTTAAGTGATAGGGTCCAGAAAGTAGTGATCAATGGTAAACAGTCACCTGGTTCTCCTGTAGCAATGGGGGTACCGCAGGGTTAAATTTTGGGCCCTTTTCTTTTTCTAGTATATATTAATGATCTCCCTCACCTCATAAGAGACGACCACGAGGTAGTTTTGTTTGCTGATGACACTTCTTTAATATTTAAAGTTAAACGTGGACAGCGCGAACTTGACGATGTAAACATTGCCCTCTCTAGGATAGTCCACTGGTTTTGTGCTAATAATTTATTATTAAATGAAAATAAAACTAAATGTGTAAAATTCACCTTACCTAATGTAAGACTTTAAAACCAGTGTTAAGGTTAGGGATGATATAATAGAATTGGTCGACACTGTCTTTCTGGGCATAACGTTAGACTCCAAATTGCAATGGGGGCCTCATATCGGGAAAATTTCGGCCAGGCTTAGTTCAGCAGCCTATGCTGTCAAAAAGATCCGACAACTTACAGACATTAAAACAGCGCGTCTTGTCTACTTCAGCTACTTCCACAGTATCATGACATATGGCATACTACTGTGGGGTAACGCTGCCGATATTGAATGCATCTTTGTGTTGCAGAAGAGGGCTGTCCGGACTATCTATGGAATGGGGTCTCGGGAGTCATTAAGAGATAAGTTTAAGCATATTAACATCCTTACAGTGTATTCACAGTATATTTATGAAATTTTATTGTATACCCACAAGAACAAAAGTAAATTTGTGAAAAATAGTGATAATCATAATCTAAACTTAAGAAATAAGGATAAACTGGCTGTTCCTAAATTTAGGCTTCATAAAGTGAGTAATTCTTTTGCGGGGAACTTTATTCGAATGTACAATACATTGCCAACCGAAATAGCAAATTTATCTGTCAATAAATTTAAAAAACTAATAAAAAGTAAATTGTGCCATAAAGCTTATTATAGTATTAATCATTTCTTAGATGACAAGGCGGCCTGGTTGTAACAACGTAACGAATTGCTCCTTTCTAAATAACTCTGTATTAGATTTAAGATGAAATATTTTGAAAAAAGCCGAGCTGAGTTTTTTTTGAGGGCTCTTCTCAGTCTCGTTGCATTTTGGAACCCTCGGTAGAGTCACACCAACTTCTGACGAATCTAAATAATTTTCTGAAAATTTCAAAGATAAAAAAAAAATAAAAAAAAAAAAAAACAAAAAACTAAGCAAAAAATTTATTTTTTTCTGAAGACATGTGTGCGTTCAGAAATTTATTTTTTGTAAAATGTCTACAAAGTTCAGGTAGTGTTATATTTGTTTGTTTTAGCCATTAATTTTCGAAAATTATTTATTAATTATTTAATTTTTAATTCCAGAAAATAATACCTAAGATTTATTCTACAGTAAAAACATAAAATCATCGGAAAGGAACAAAATAAAAAAGAATAAAAAATCAGTTGGTAAAGGTTATAAGAATAAGGAAAAAAAATCTACAGGTTAACAAAAGTGTAAATGTCTTTTTATAGGTTGTATATGATTTTTCTTGATAAGATATTCATACGTGGTGGTTATATTACTCTTTGAGCTATTGTCTATGTCTCGAAAGTTGTCACTGTTATTATATTTGGTGGTTTTATGCGAGTGCACATTTTAATAACAATGCCGCGTCCTAGAAGATCTAATCTTTCCCAGCGAAGCCGTAATGCAATTAGGCAACGGAATATCGCGAGTCGATTATCTGATGGAGAACAAGAAATTGCACGAGAACAGCGCCGCGTTAGTATGGAGCAAAGAAGGGCCTTAATTCGTGCTTCTCAAACACAAGAGCAAAGAGAGGCAGCCCGTGAAACGGCTAGGTTAGAAACGAGAAATCGTCGAGCTTATCGTACAGATGAACAGAGGAATAATCTTCGAAATGCAAGAAGAAATGGTTCAAGTATTGATTTGAATCGAGCAGCGTTTCTGTATGATTGCACCATCGACTACAGCTTGCATCGTTTAGTTTGCATTGGTCCAATGGACGTTGTTTGCCAGCATTGTGGAGCATTGAAGTTTGCTGGTGAAACGCCTGGTTTGTGCTGCCTTAGTGGTAAATTGAAATTGCCATTATTGGTCCCGCCACCAGAGCCATTGTGCTCCCTGCTTTATGGCGAAACACTAGCATCACGACATTTTCTAGCGAACACTCAAAAATACAATGTCTGTTTCCAAATGACTTCATTTGGGGCGGAAATTATCAAAGAACACGGATATAATCCGACATTTAAGGTAATTTACGTTAAAAACTTTATTTTCTATCACTGTAAAAAAAATCTGGAATGTAGTTTGTTAGATTTCTGTATTTGTCTCTGAAATAAAAATGGCATGTTATTATTTGAAAAAAAAAGTGTTTGTAAAAAAAGTGTTTGTAAATCTAACTATAACTATGGTTTTGAGTTTACAGATTCAAGGCCAGATTTGCCATCGCATTGGATCATTGCAACCTATAGAAGATGCACAGCATAAATTCTTGCAAATATACTTCATGGGCAATATGGAAGAACAACTTAACCGTCGTCAAGGGATCAACACAGCTACGAAAAGAGCAATTCTCCAAGATCTGCAGCAAATGCTTCATGAACATCATGCATTGGTCAGGCTGTTCAAGACTGCTTTAGAGCGCATGCCAAGTGATGACTATAAAGTTGTGATCAGAGCAGATAAAAGACCAGCTGGAACACATGAACGCACATTTAATGCTCCAACAATCGATGAAGTGGCAATCCTGATTGTTGGTGAAACCTTGGAAACACGTGATATTGTACTTACACGACGCAATACTGGGCAACTACAAAGAATATATGAAACACACCGTTCATATGACGCGTTACAATACCCGCTGATGTTTTGGCAAGGAGACGATGGATATCACTTTAATATCAAAATGATTAATCCATTGAATGGTAAGATCAATATTGTTGTTTTCATTTTAACTTGATATACATTTTATTCTGTTTGCTTTTAGTACTCAAAAAAAGTTGTAATTTCTAATTTAGTAGAGAGTAGCTGTAAGAGTCGTTAACCTATTACCGGTTCTAAAATACAATTTTTACTGCATTTGTTTCAGGTGAGGAAACTACCAAGAAGGTTAGTTCGATGAATTATTACGCATATCGTTTGATGATTCGTGAAAATTCTGACAATTATTTGTTGGGATTTCGTCGACTGCTTCAACAATATTGCGTTGACATGTACGTTAAAATCGAAACGGAGCGCCTGACTTTCATTCGGTTGAATCAAGCTAAATTGCGTTCGGAAGAGTATATCCATTTACGTGATGCAATTAGCACAGAAGGAGATTCAGAAAATGTTGGTCGATTGACTATTTTACCGGCGACATACATAGGTAGCCCGCGTCATTTGCATGAATATGCGCAAGATGCAATGACATATGTTCGTAATTATGGTCGGCCAGATCTATTCATTACATTTACATGTAATCCGAAATGGATAGAAATTATTCAATTGCTGCTTCCCGGACAAACATCAAGTGATCGACACGACATCACCGCACGTGTTTTCAGGCAAAAAATTCGGTCACTAATCTTCTTTCTTTGGGAAAGAAGTCTTTGGGAATACTCGATGCTGGATGTATTCAATCGAATGGCAAAAACGAGGCCTACCGCATGCTCACATTCTGATTTGGTTAGTCGAAAGAATTCGGCCAGATCAAATAGATGACATCATATGTGCGGAGATTCCTGCTCCTGAAACCGATCCAGACCTACATGATGTTGTAGTCACGAATATGATCCATGGACCGTGTGGCACTGTCAACCGACAATCACCGTGCATGGTCGACGGCAAGTGTTCCAAACGGTATCCACGAAAATTGACGGCAGAGACCATTACAGGCAACGATGTTTATCCATTGTATCGGTGTCGATCGCCCGATGATAATGGTAGAACTATCACAACTAAAGTGAAAGGAAACGATTTCGTAGTTGACAACAGTTGGATTGTTCCATATTCGCCACTTCTTTCCAAAACATTCAAAGCACATTGTAATGTTGAGTATTGCAATTCGGTCAAGTCAATTAAATACATTTGCAAATATGTCACGAAAGGGAGCGACATGGCGGTTTTTGGTATCCAAACATCCAATAACAAAGATGAAATCACGCGCTATCAATTTGGTAGATATGTGAACTGCAATGAAGCAATTTGGCGTATATTTTCATTCCCTATTCACGAACGTCATCCCACTGTTTTACATTTGGGGGTGCATCTAGAGAACGGTCAGAGAGTATATTTCACATCGTCGAATGCTGCTCAACGTGCCGAAACACCTCCAGCGACAACACTGACCAGTTTCTTTGCGATTTGTCAAAGCGATCCGTTCGCACGAACTTTGCTTTACTCAGAAATGCCACGTTATTACACTTGGAACGCTACATCGAAGAAATTTCAACGTCGGAAGCAAGGCGATGCAGTTCCTGGTCATCCAGATATGCGTTCTACTGATGCTCTTGGTCGTATTTACACAGTTCATCCGAAGAATGATGAATGTTTCTATTTGCGGTTGTTGCTGGTACATGTTCGAGGGCCAACATCATTTGAATCACTACGAACTGTTAATGGTATCGTGTGCCGCACATTTCGTGCAGCATGTCAAGAGCTAAATTTGCTTGAAAACGATACTCATTGGGACACGACAATCGCTGAAGCAATTATTTCTGCATCTCCAAGTCAGATACGCACATTATTTGCTATCATCATTTCAACATGCTTCCCATCGAACCCACGTGACCTGTGGAACAAATACAAAGATAACATGTCAGAAGATATTTTACATCGAATTCGCGTCAGCTCAAGAAATTCCGATCTTGAGGTGAATGAGGAGATCCATAACCAGACTTTGCTCTTGATCGAAGATATGTGTTACCTCATGTGCGGCAGTTTGTTAGTTAGGTTAGGAATGCCAGCGCCAGATCGCGGAATGAATGACGCATTTAATAGAGAATTGGAACGTGAACGTGAATATGATCCACATGAACTAATCCAATCAGTTCAAACGAATGTACCTCTGTTGAATCCTAAGCAGAGGGAAGTCTATGATACACTGATTAATGCAATTGATGATGGAAATGGCGGCTTATTTTTTTTGGATGCCCCCGGTGGAACTGGGAAGACATTCCTCATGTCATTGATTTTGGCCACTGTACGTGCGAGATCCGAAATTGCGGTAGCAATTGCTTCTTCTGGAATAGCGGCCACATTGTTAGACGGATGCCGTACGGCTCACTCAGCGTTAAAATTGCCATTAAACCTTCAAACTACTGAACAACCGACATGTAACATTTCGAAACACTCCACAATGGCCCAAGTTTTAGTAGCATCAAAAATCATCATATGGGACGAATGCACAATGGCGCACAAACGCGCATTGGAAGCACTAGACCGAACATTAAAAGATCTGCGCAATGACTCGAGATGTTTTGGTGGTGCAATGATTTTATTATCTGGCGATTTCCGACAAACACTACCAGTCATTCCAAGATCTACTGCTGCCGACGAAATAAACGCTTGCCTCAAAGCATCAAATCTGCGGCAATATGTAAAGAAACTTCAACTTCTGTAAATATGAGAGTTGCATTGTTGAACTATCTATCTGCTGATGATTTCTCGAAGCAATTGCTGACTATCGGTAATGGCCGTGTTCCTGTTGACAAATCGAGCGGTTTGATTTCATTTCCTCCAAATTTTTGCAATTTCGTATCATCAAAAGACGAGCTTATCAACAAAGTATTCCCGGATATCATTGCTAACCACAAAAATACTAAATGGTTAAGTGAGCGAGCAATTTTGGCCGCTAAAAATAAAGATGTAGATGACCTCAATTTTATAATTCAAAATCAAATCGTAGGTACTCTGTATTCATTCAAATCTATCGACTGTGTAACAAACGAAGAAGAAGCCACTAATTATCCAACTGAATTTTTAAACTCCTTGGATGTGCCTGGTTTACCACCGCACAATTTAAAACTTAAAGTTGGCTCGGTAGTCATCATGCTTAGACATTGAAACCAACCAAAACTGTGTAATGGAACGCGTTTGGTGATAAGAAAACTGATGAGCAATGTGATTCACGCGTCGATGCTTAAAGGAAAATTTAAAGATGAGGAAGTTCTTATTCCAAGGATTCCGATGATCCCAACGGATATGCCCTTTGAGTTTAAACGAATTCAATTCCCGATTCGTCTTGCCTTCGCCATGACGATCAACAAATCACAGGGCCAATCCTTGACTATTTGTGGCCTCAATATAGAAAATGCATGTTTTTCTCATGGTCAATTGTACGTGGCATGCTCACGTGTCGGCAAACCATCCGCTTTATTTGTTCTTGCGCCTGACCAAAAAACAAAGAATGTCGTTTACCACAAAGTGAACATTAATGAATTAATCCGAGTTTTATTTTTTTTTTCCAATTTGCACAACATAGTTTTCAATTATTTTTTTCTGACATGAGTTTGAAGTACTTAATTATTTTTTTTTATTTTATTCTCATTCTGTATGTATGTTTTCATCATCATTCTTCATAATAAAATACTTTTTGGAGTTTACTCCTTAAGAATCGATTTTCATATATAAGGCGCCCGGTATGAGAAAAATCCGAGGGGTAAAACCTACTAACAAGTAACGAAAATCATGTCACGTTTTTGGTGCGCAACTCTAGTGCGCAACTTTCTAATTTGGCTGTGAGTGTATTAAGATTATTATTATTGTTATTTCGTTTATTCATTAACATACTTATTTTATACATTTTTAAATAGATTTATAAAAAACACAAATACATTTAAAAATATAAAAAATAGTGACCCACCAGTAGCGGAGTAGGACCCAAACTACCGGCGGTGGAGGCTACAGACTAAGAAACCTCCTAACAATACGGCACGTGTCGAGGATAACAACCTTCTGAATCTGACTCTTGATCCAACAATCTAACGAGAGTCTCTTGAGATGTTGGTCGAGACTCTTCGCTATTAATCCGTTAGCCGAAATGACCATCGGCACAATGATCGTCGAGTCTACGTCCCACATGGCGGTTATCTCGAAGGACAGATCAAGGTACTTGCTAAGTTTGTCCTTCTCTGCCTTCACGAGATTCTCGTCATGCGGGACGGCGATATCGACGAGCACTGCCCGACGCTGGGTCCGATCAACCAACACGATATCAGGCCTATTGGCAACAATAGTCCTGTCCGTGATGATTGATCGGTCCCAGTAGAGCAACGCACGATCATTCTCGAGAACTGGCATTGGTGTGTACTTATAATATGGTACCTCGAACTCAATAAGGCCGTATTGAAGAGCAAGTTGCTGATGGATGATCCTGGCTACTTGATTGTGCCTATGCAAGTACTCGCTGTTAGCAAGATACGAACAACCGGAAATGATGTGGCGAAGTGATTCACCAGGACGGTGGCATGCTCGACAAATGTCGACCGTACCGTCCTTCATGATGTATTTCCGATAGTTGTTCGTCTTAATAACTTCATCTGCAATTGCACAGGCAAAACCTTCAGTTTCCCCAAAGAGGTCACCGAAACGTAGCCAGTTCACCGATGCGGGCAGGTCTACATCGGGTCCTCTTAAGACTCGGTAGAACCGCCCGTGTAGCTCCTTGCTCTTCCATACGTCCTTACGGTCTTCAGTACTTAACACCTTTGGTTTACGCCAGTTCTCGTTAGCCAAGGAAAGAGGTGTCAGGCCCTTGTCAACCATCACAACATCGCAATGAATGCCACACCCATTCTGTAGGAAGTAATTCCTCAGACTGCACACTTCACGGTTATGGAGGTTCTTGGCATTTAAAAATCCTCGACCCCCCAACTTCCGTGGAATGTACAGTCTCATGACAGAAGATCGTGGGTGTAACATTCGATGCAATGTCAGTTGTTGACGGACTCGCCTATCCAGGGCGTCTAGTTCCGTTTGAGTCCACCTAAGTATGCCAAAGGAGTACAGCAATAAAGGCATTACCCAACCGTTGAAAGCCCGTATTTTGTTACCGCCGGACAAAAAACTGTTAAGAACTTTTGTCAGGCGGCCAAAAAAACGTTCTTTCACCGATTTCTTAATGTCCTCTACCGCTATACCCAATGACTCTGACATACCTAGGTATCTGTATGTTTCGGTCTCGGAGAGAGATCTGAGAGTTATTATCTCAGAAAGTTGTAAATTCGGTGAATTTACAACCTTCCCCCGCTGTACATGCATAATCGCACACTTATCAACACCGAACTCCATCTTAATGGCATTACTAAAAACTTCCGTAGTTTTTAGTAATGTCACTAAATCTTGGTGCTTATTATTGTTATTATTATTCCCTTTATTACATTTTATTACATATTTACTATATTTTTAAATAAACTTATAAAAAACACAAATATATTTAAAAATATAAAAAATAGTGACCCACCGGTATCGAGTACAGTGACCAAGCTACCGGTGGTTAGGGCTCCAGAGATAGGAACTTCCGCACAATACGGGCCGTATCCAACAGAACCGCCTTCTGCATCAAGCCCTTGACCCAGCTGCCTAACGCGAGCCTCTGTAGGTGGTGGTCGAGGCTCTTGGCTATTAAACCATGGGCAGATACGACTATCGGAACAATAATCGCCGAATCCACATCCCACATGTCGACAATCTCGTGAGCTAAGTCCAAATATTTAATTTCTTTATCTTTTTCTGCTTTCACGAGATTCTCGTCATGCGGCACAGTGATATCGACAATTATTGCAAGGCGTTTTAATCGATCTATTATCACTATATCTGGTTTGTTGGCTATAATAGTCCTATCAGTGATAATAGACCGATCCCAATACAATGTAGCATGGCCATTTTCAAGAACTGGGTCGGGCACATACCTGTAATAAGGTATCTCTAAGTCAACAAGGTTATATTTTAGAGCAAGTTGTTGGTGGATAATCCTGGCTACTTGGTTGTGTCTGTGCAAATACTTACCGTTCGCAAGACGGGAACAATCAGAGATAATATGTCTTAAAGATTCTCCGGGACGATGACATGCCCGACAGATGTCTAGCGTCCCATCTTTGACAATAAATCTCCGATAGTTATTCGTCATCATAACTTCGTCAGTGATTGCACAGATGAAACCTTCAGTTTCTCCAAAGAGATCACCGAAACGTAACCAGGATATGGAAGCTGTAAAATCAACATCGGGCCCGTGTAGAGCCCGATAAAAACGACCGTGAAGCTCTTTGCTCTTCCATATTTCCTTGCGATCAGATACACCTAGTATTACCGGTTTGCGCCAGTTCTCTTTAGCTAGGGATAGTGGGGTCAGTCCGTTATCAATTGCCACGACATCTCGATGCAGACCCACATCCACCTGTAAGAAGTACTCTCTAAGGTTGCATATCTCACGGTTATGGAGACTCTTAGCGTTTAAAAATCCTCGACCTCCACATTTCCGTGGGATATACAACCTCATTACTGACGAACGTGGGTGGTGCATTCGGTATGAAGTCAATAGACAACGTACCTTTCTATCCAGAGCTTCTAATTCGGTCTGAGTCCATCTAAGTATGCCAAAAGAGTATACTAAGACTGGCATGGCCCAGCCGTTAACAGCCCGTACCTTGTTACCGCCTGACAAGAGACTTTTCAATACTTTCTTCAGGCGGCCAAAGAAACGGTCCTGTAACGTCCGTTTCATGTCAATCTCAGCAATACACAGAGTTTGGGACATACCTAGATATTTGTAGGTTTCGGTTGCGGAGAGCGACTCAAATTGTGTGAAATCCGAAAGACTGACTCCTTTAGATTCCACAATCCCGCCCTTTTTCACATGCATGACCGCACACTTATCTACCCCGAACTCCATACTGATAGCCTTACTAAAAGTTTCAGTAACTTTTAGTAAAGCCATCAATTCGGGGCCATTAGGGGCAAATAACTTTAGGTCATCCATGTAAAAAAGGTGGGATAAAATTTGACCCCCTCTCCGCATCCGATAGCCTAACCCTGAACCCTCTAGTAGCGTACTGAGAGGATTCAGTGCTAGGCAAAACCATAACGGACTCAGACTATCGCCCTGGAATATTCCTCTCTCGATCCCTATTGGTACACCACCTCCTAGAATCTGACGACATCCTGGATAAACCAAAACCGTATTCCATTGTCTCATACATGACCTCAAAAAGGTGCACAGAGTTGCATCAATTTTATACAACTCCAGCACCTTTAGAAGCCATGTATGAGGTACAGAATCATACGCTTTTTTGTAGTCAATCCAGCATGTCGCAAGGTTCTTTCGGTTGCGACGTACCTGCTGACAAACAGCCATGTCAAGAATAAGGAGCTCTTTAGTACCACGTGCCCCACTTTTACATCCATTCTGAGAGATGGACAATATATTGTTGTTTTCTATATGTGAATACATTTTGACTCTCAGAATAGATGTAAAAAGTTTGTATATAGTTGGTAAACAAGTAATGGGTCTGTAATTTTTGGGGTCTGTGGTACCACCAGATTTATAAAGAAGGTGAGTAACTCCGGTAGTCATAAAAGATGGAAGCGACGCTAACTCAAGGGATGACTGAAAGCAAGATGCCAAGCAGGCGTGCGAGCTACGGAACCATTTTAGCCAAAAGTTGTGCAGTCCGTCCGGTCCAGCTGATTTCCAATTTGGTAACGAACGAACTGCACAACCAATATCATCTTCAGATATGGTTATAGGTTCCATAGCTTGTATTGGTTCACACGCCCGCTCTACATCCCCAATCCACCCACCCTGCGTATGACTGACGGGTGTCGACCAAATGTTTTTCCAAAAGGCAACTGTAGCATCAGCATCAGGTAGACTCCCATCAGTCACATCTGAATCAGGTCGCTCCCACCTTCTGTATACCCACCTCTCGTCTTTTTGGAACAAGCGATTTTGTGTATATCTGTCTACTCTCTTTTTATATCGCCTTATACGGTTTGCCCACGCATAGATTTTCTGCTTCAGGAAATCAATGCGCTCCGTGACCCGTACAGAGTATTCACGGGGACTCACGTTAGTTCCCGCGAATGCCCGGGTCACGAAGCGCATGACTCTCGGGCGTGTATTGCCCGTCCTGAAGCAGTGTAGCTTGCCTATGAGCACCCTAGCCTCGGTAATGCGACGTTCAATCCTGCATTGCCAAGCTGGTACTGTAGGTCTTGGTCGAGCAGCTGATTCTTGCTTATTAAATTTAACACCAGCTACTCGACATACTGTAACAGCCGCACAATACAGGATTGAATGCGCATCAGTGAGATCATCACAATTGAGAAAATAAGATTTTAAAATCGAGTCTAGGGCACACACTAGCGCTATATTTTTTCTATGCGTAGGCAAACGTGGAAGCCGCGGTCTACACTGAATAGGGACAGATCTAAACTCACCAATCGCTTGTTCCAAAACGCTCCTTAATTCATCATTGCACTGGGTACTTACAGATGTAGCAGCATCATTTACTTCTTCATTAACTGTTAAGACGGGAGGTATTTCATTTTCTACTGTAGTGGAGTTACGGTTACTATGTAATGAAGAAGGGATGATACTGTTACATGCTTCTAAGCGTAGCCTCTCAAGTGCGGCGTCATCCAACAGATGACAGCGTTGTATGGCGCGCACCTGATCCGATAGGCGTTGTGCTGTTACGTTGACATCTGGTTCAAGTACCTGAAACAGGGGCAGCATGCGGACACGGTACGCAGTGAGGTTAATTCCTCCCTCTGTAGCCACAAAATATGCCCGCATCACGTTTTCGTTCATAGAGAGACTCCATCGAATGCGGTGCACATTACCACCGGTAGCGGGGTCCCTAATCGAAGCCGGAGGGCCTCGGGGTCCTAAGCCAGTCGGTGGCCGGCCTCTCCCCTGCCGACGTACAGGTGGAGGCGACGTCGGTGGGGAGAAAAACTCATCGCTGCTTGAGCTCGACGCCTCACCAGTAGCCACAATTGTCGGCGACTGTGAGGCGGAGCTGTGCGACGAGTCCGGGGATGGTGTAAGTGCTGTTTGCTTGGCACGTGCTCTGGTCAACATTCCTTATTATTATTCCCTTTATTACATTTTATTACATATTTACTATATTTTTAAATAAACTTATAAAAAACACAAATATATTTAAAAATATAAAAAATAGTGACCCACCGGTATCGAGTACAGTGACCAAGCTACCGGTGGTTAGGGCTCCAGAGATAGGAACTTCCGCACAATACGGGCCGTATCCAACAGAACCGCCTTCTGCATCAAGCCCTTGACCCAGCTGCCTAACGCGAGCCTCTGTAGGTTGTGGTCGAGGCTCTTGGCTATTAAACCATGAGCAGATACGACTATCGGAACAATAATCGCCGAATCCACATCCCACATGTCGACAATCTCGTGAGCTAAGTCCAAATATTTAATTTGTTTATCTTTTTCTGCTTTCACGAGATTCTCGTCATGCGGCACAGTGATATCGACAATTATTGCAAGGCGTTTTAATCGATCTATTATCACTATATCTGGTTTGTTGGCTATAATAGTCCTATCAGTGATAATAGACCGATCCCAATACAATGTAGCATGGCCATTTTCAAGAACTGGGTCGGGCACATACCTGTAATAAGGTATCTCTAAGTCAACAAGGTTATATTTTAGAGCAAGTTGTTGGTGGATAATCCTGGCTACTTGGTTGTGTCTGTGCAAATACTCACCGTTCGCAAGTCGGGAACAACCAGAGATAATATGTCTTAAAGATTCTCCGGGACGATGACATGCCCGACAGATGTCTAGCGTCCCATCTTTGACAATAAATCTCCGATAGTTATTCGTCATCATAACTTCGTCAGTGATTGCACAGATGAAACCTTCAGTTTCTCCAAAGAGATCACCGAAACGAAACCAGGATATGGAAGCTGTAAAATCAACATCGGGCCCGTGTAGAGCCCGATAAAAACGACCGTGAAGCT
Organism: Nudaria mundana; assembly: GCA_963556515.1. Lineage (NCBI taxonomy): Eukaryota > Metazoa > Arthropoda > Insecta > Lepidoptera > Erebidae > Nudaria > Nudaria mundana. The sequence continues at coordinate 20,078,946 of OY748302.1, read as the reverse complement.
CTTTGCTCTTCCATATTTCCTTGCGATCAGATACACCTAGTATTACCGGTTTGCGCCAGTTCTCTTTAGCTAGGGAGAGTGGGGTCAGTCCGTTATCAATTGCCACGACATCTCGATGCAGACCCACATCCACCTGTAAGAAGTACTCTCTAAGGTTGCATATCTCACGGTTATGGAGACTCTTAGCGTTTAAAAATCCTCGACCTCCACATTTCCGTGGGATATACAACCTCATTACTGACGAACGTGGGTGGTGCATTCGGTATGAAGTCAATAGACAACGTACCTTTCTATCCAGAGCTTCTAATTCGGTCTGAGTCCATCTAAGTATGCCAAAAGAGTATACTAAGACTGGCATGGCCCAGCCGTTAACAGCCCGTACCTTGTTACCGCCTGACAAGAGACTTTTCAATACTTTCTTCAGGCGGCCAAAGAAACGGTCCTGTAACGTCCGTTTCATGTCAATCTCAGCAATACACAGAGTTTGGGACATACCTAGATATTTGTAGGTTTCGGTTGCGGAGAGCGACTCAAATTGTGTGAAATCCGAAAGACTGACTCCTTCAGATTCCACAATCCCGCCCTTTTTCACATGCATGACCGCACACTTATCTACCCCGAACTCCATACTGATAGCCTTACTAAAAGTTTCAGTAACTTTTAGTAAAGCCATCAATTCGGGGCCATTAGGGGCAAATAACTTTAGGTCATCCATGTAAAAAAGGTGGGATAAAATTTGACCCCCTCTCCGCATCCGATAGCCTAACCCTGAACCCTCTAGTAGCGTACTGAGAGGATTCAGTGCTAGGCAAAACCATAACGGACTCAGACTATCGCCCTGGAATATTCCTCTCTCGATCCCTATTGGTACACCACCTCCTAGAATCTGACGACATCCTGGATAAACCAAAACCGTATTCCATTGTCTCATACATGACCTCAAAAAGGTGCACAGAGTTGCATCAATTTTATACAACTCCAGCACCTTTAGAAGCCATGTATGAGGTACAGAATCATACGCTTTTTTGTAGTCAATCCAGCATGTCGCAAGGTTCTTTCGGTTGCGACGTACCTGCTGACAAACAGCCATGTCAAGAATAAGGAGCTCTTTAGTACCACGTGCCCCACTTTTACATCCATTCTGAGAGATGGACAATATATTGTTGTTTTCTATATGTGAATACATTTTGACTCTCAGAATAGATGTAAAAAGTTTGTATATAGTTGGTAAACAAGTAATGGGTCTGTAATTTTTGGGGTCTGTGGTACCACCAGATTTATAAAGAAGGTGAGTAACTCCGGTAGTCATAAAAGATGGAAGCGACGCTAACTCAAGGGATGACTGAAAGCAAGATGCCAAGCAGGCGTGCGAGCTACGGAACCATTTTAGCCAAAAGTTGTGCAGTCCGTCCGGTCCAGCTGATTTCCAATTTGGTAACGAACGAACTGCACAACCAATATCATCTTCAGATATGGTTATAGGTTCCATAGCTTGTATTGGTTCACACGCCCGCTCTACATCCCCAATCCACCCACCCTGCGTATGACTGACGGGTGTCGACCAAATGTTTTTCCAAAAGGCAACTGTAGCATCAGCATCAGGTAGACTCCCATCAGTCACATCTGAATCAGGTCGCTCCCACCTTCTGTATACCCACCTCTCGTCTTTTTGGAACAAGCGATTTTGTGTATATCTGTCTACTCTCTTTTTATATCGCCTTATACGGTTTGCCCACGCATAGATTTTCTGCTTCAGGAAATCAATGCGCTCCGTGACCCGTACAGAGTATTCACGGGGACTCACGTTAGTTCCCGCGAATGCCCGGGTCACGAAGCGCATGACTCTCGGGCGTGTATTGCCCGTCCTGAAGCAGTGTAGCTTGCCTATGAGCACCCTAGCCTCGGTAATGCGACGTTCAATCCTGCATTGCCAAGCTGGTACTGTAGGTCTTGGTCGAGCAGCTGATTCTTGCTTATTAAATTTAACACCAGCTACTCGACATACTGTAACAGCCGCACAATACAGGATTGAATGCGCATCAGTGAGATCATCACAATTGAGAAAATAAGATTTTAAAATCGAGTCTAGGGCACACACTAGCGCTATATTTTTTCTATGCGTAGGCAAACGTGGAAGCCGCGGTCTACACTGAATAGGGACAGATCTAAACTCACCAATCGCTTGTTCCAAAACGCTCCTTAATTCATCATTGCACTGGGTACTTACAGATGTAGCAGCATCATTTACTTCTTCATTAACTGTTAAGACGGGAGGTATTTCATTTTCTACTGTAGTGGAGTTACGGTTACTATGTAATGAAGAAGGGATGATACTGTTACATGCTTCTAAGCGTAGCCTCTCAAGTGCGGCGTCATCCAACAGATGACAGCGTTGTATGGCGCGCACCTGATCCGATAGGCGTTGTGCTGTTACGTTGACATCTGGTTCAAGTACCTGAAACAGGGGCAGCATGCGGACACGGTACGCAGTGAGGTTAATTCCTCCCTCTGTAGCCACAAAATATGCCCGCATCACGTTTTCGTTCATAGAGAGACTCCATCGAATGCGGTGCACATTACCACCGGTAGCGGGGTCCCTAATCGAAGCCGGAGGGCCTCGGGGTCCTAAGCCAGTCGGTGGCCGGCCTCTCCCCTGCCGACGTACAGGTGGAGGCGACGTCGGTGGGGAGAAAAACTCATCGCTGCTTGAGCTCGACGCCTCACCAGTAGCCACAATTGTCGGCGACTGTGAGGCGGAGCTGTGCGACGAGTCCGGGGATGGTGTAAGTGCTGTTTGCTTGGCACGTGCTCTGGTCAACATTCCTTATTATTATTCCCTTTATTACATTTTATTACATATTTACTATATTTTTAAATAAACTTATAAAAAACACAAATATATTTAAAAATATAAAAAATAGTGACCCACCGGTATCGAGTACAGTGACCAAGCTACCGGTGGTTAGGGCTCCAGAGATAGGAACTTCCGCACAATACGGGCCGTATCCAACAGAACCGCCTTCTGCATCAAGCCCTTGACCCAGCTGCCTAACGCGAGCCTCTGTAGGTTGTGGTCGAGGCTCTTGGCTATTAAACCATGAGCAGATACGACTATCGGAACAATAATCGCCGAATCCACATCCCACATGTCGACAATCTCGTGAGCTAAGTCCAAATATTTAATTTGTTTATCTTTTTCTGCTTTCACGAGATTCTCGTCATGCGGCACAGTGATATCGACAATTATTGCAAGGCGTTTTAATCGATCTATTATCACTATATCTGGTTTGTTGGCTATAATAGTCCTATCAGTGATAATAGACCGATCCCAATACAATGTAGCATGGCCATTTTCAAGAACTGGGTCGGGCACATACCTGTAATAAGGTATCTCTAAGTCAACAAGGTTATATTTTAGAGCAAGTTGTTGGTGGATAATCCTGGCTACTTGGTTGTGTCTGTGCAAATACTCACCGTTCGCAAGTCGGGAACAACCAGAGATAATATGTCTTAAAGATTCTCCGGGACGATGACATGCCCGACAGATGTCTAGCGTCCCATCTTTGACAATAAATCTCCGATAGTTATTCGTCATCATAACTTCGTCAGTGATTGCACAGATGAAACCTTCAGTTTCTCCAAAGAGATCACCGAAACGAAACCAGGATATGGAAGCTGTAAAATCAACATCGGGCCCGTGTAGAGCCCGATAAAAACGACCGTGAAGCTCTTTGCTCTTCCATATTTCCTTGCGATCAGATACACCTAGTATTACCGGTTTGCGCCAGTTCTCTTTAGCTAGGGAGAGTGGGGTCAGTCCGTTATCAATTGCCACGACATCTCGATGCAGACCCACATCCACCTGTAAGAAGTACTCTCTAAGGTTGCATATCTCACGGTTATGGAGACTCTTAGCGTTTAAAAATCCTCGACCTCCACATTTCCGTGGGATATACAACCTCATTACTGACGAACGTGGGTGGTGCATTCGGTATGAAGTCAATAGACAACGTACCTTTCTATCCAGAGCTTCTAATTCGGTCTGAGTCCATCTAAGTATGCCAAAAGAGTATACTAAGACTGGCATGGCCCAGCCGTTAACAGCCCGTACCTTGTTACCGCCTGACAAGAGACTTTTCAATACTTTCTTCAGGCGGCCAAAGAAACGGTCCTGTAACGTCCGTTTCATGTCAATCTCAGCAATACACAGAGTTTGGGACATACCTAGATATTTGTAGGTTTCGGTTGCGGAGAGCGACTCAAATTGTGTGAAATCCGAAAGACTGACTCCTTTAGATTCCACAATCCCGCCCTTTTTCACATGCATGACCGCACACTTATCTACCCCGAACTCCATACTGATAGCCTTACTAAAAGTTTCAGTAACTTTTAGTAAAGCCATCAATTCGGGGCCATTAGGGGCAAATAACTTTAGGTCATCCATGTAAAAAAGGTGGGATAAAATTTGACCCCCTCTCCGCATCCGATAGCCTAACCCTGAACCCTCTAGTAGCGTACTGAGAGGATTCAGGGCTAGGCAAAACCATAACGGACTCAGACTATCGCCCTGGAATATTCCTCTCTCGATCCCTATTGGTACACCACCTCCTAGAATCTGACGACATCCTGGATAAACCAAAACCGTATTCCATTGTCTCATACATGACCTCAAAAAGGTGCACAGAGTTGCATCAATTTTATACAACTCCAGCACCTTTAGAAGCCATGTATGAGGTACAGAATCATACGCTTTTTTGTAGTCAATCCAGCATGTCGCAAGGTTCTTTCGGTTGCGACGTACCTGCTGACAAACAGCCATGTCAAGAATAAGGAGCTCTTTAGTACCACGTGCCCCACTTTTACATCCATTCTGAGAGATGGACAATATATTGTTGTTTTCTATATGTGAATACATTTTGACTCTCAGAATAGATGTAAAAAGTTTGTATATAGTTGGTAAACAAGTAATGGGTCTGTAATTTTTGGGGTCTGTGGTACCACCAGATTTATAAAGAAGGTGAGTAACTCCGGTAGTCATAAAAGATGGAAGCGACGCTAACTCAAGGGATGACTGAAAGCAAGATGCCAAGCAGGCGTGCGAGCTACGGAACCATTTTAGCCAAAAGTTGTGCAGTCCGTCCGGTCCAGCTGATTTCCAATTTGGTAACGAACGAACTGCACAACCAATATCATCTTCAGATATGGTTATAGGTTCCATAGCTTGTATTGGTTCACACGCCCGCTCTACATCCCCAATCCACCCACCCTGCGTATGACTGACGGGTGTCGACCAAATGTTTTTCCAAAAGGCAACTGTAGCATCAGCATCAGGTAGACTCCCATCAGTCACATCTGAATCAGGTCGCTCCCACCTTCTGTATACCCACCTCTCGTCTTTTTGGAACAAGCGATTTTGTGTATATCTGTCTACTCTCTTTTTATATCGCCTTATACGGTTTGCCCACGCATAGATTTTCTGCTTCAGGAAATCAATGCGCTCCGTGACCCGTACAGAGTATTCACGGGGACTCACGTTAGTTCCCGCGAATGCCCGGGTCACGAAGCGCATGACTCTCGGGCGTGTATTGCCCGTCCTGAAGCAGTGTAGCTTGCCTATGAGCACCCTAGCCTCGGTAATGCGACGTTCAATCCTGCATTGCCAAGCTGGTACTGTAGGTCTTGGTCGAGCAGCTGATTCTTGCTTATTAAATTTAACACCAGCTACTCGACATACTGTAACAGCCGCACAATACAGGATTGAATGCGCATCAGTGAGATCATCACAATTGAGAAAATAAGATTTTAAAATCGAGTCTAGGGCACACACTAGCGCTATATTTTTTCTATGCGTAGGCAAACGTGGAAGCCGCGGTCTACACTGAATAGGGACAGATCTAAACTCACCAATCGCTTGTTCCAAAACGCTCCTTAATTCATCATTGCACTGGGTACTTACAGATGTAGCAGCATCATTTACTTCTTCATTAACTGTTAAGACGGGAGGTATTTCATTTTCTACTGTAGTGGAGTTACGGTTACTATGTAATGAAGAAGGGATGATACTGTTACATGCTTCTAAGCGTAGCCTCTCAAGTGCGGCGTCATCCAACAGATGACAGCGTTGTATGGCGCGCACCTGATCCGATAGGCGTTGTGCTGTTACGTTGACATCTGGTTCAAGTACCTGAAACAGGGGCAGCATGCGGACACGGTACGCAGTGAGGTTAATTCCTCCCTCTGTAGCCACAAAATATGCCCGCATCACGTTTTCGTTCATAGAGAGACTCCATCGAATGCGGTGCACATTACCACCGGTAGCGGGGTCCCTAATCGAAGCCGGAGGGCCTCGGGGTCCTAAGCCAGTCGGTGGCCGGCCTCTCCCCTGCCGACGTACAGGTGGAGGCGACGTCGGTGGGGAGAAAAACTCATCGCTGCTTGAGCTCGACGCCTCACCAGTAGCCACAATTGTCGGCGACTGTGAGGCGGAGCTGTGCGACGAGTCCGGGGATGGTGTAAGTGCTGTTTGCTTGGCACGTGCTCTGGTCAACATTCCTTATTATTATTCCCTTTATTACATTTTATTACATATTTACTATATTTTTAAATAAACTTATAAAAAACACAAATATATTTAAAAATATAAAAAATAGTGACCCACCGGTATCGAGTACAGTGACCAAGCTACCGGTGGTTAGGGCTCCAGAGATAGGAACTTCCGCACAATACGGGCCGTATCCAACAGAACCGCCTTCTGCATCAAGCCCTTGACCCAGCTGCCTAACGCGAGCCTCTGTAGGTTGTGGTCGAGGCTCTTGGCTATTAAACCATGAGCAGATACGACTATCGGAACAATAATCGCCGAATCCACATCCCACATGTCGACAATCTCGTGAGCTAAGTCCAAATATTTAATTTGTTTATCTTTTTCTGCTTTCACGAGATTCTCGTCATGCGGCACAGTGATATCGACAATTATTGCAAGGCGTTTTAATCGATCTATTATCACTATATCTGGTTTGTTGGCTATAATAGTCCTATCAGTGATAATAGACCGATCCCAATACAATGTAGCATGGCCATTTTCAAGAACTGGGTCGGGCACATACCTGTAATAAGGTATCTCTAAGTCAACAAGGTTATATTTTAGAGCAAGTTGTTGGTGGATAATCCTGGCTACTTGGTTGTGTCTGTGCAAATACTCACCGTTCGCAAGTCGGGAACAACCAGAGATAATATGTCTTAAAGATTCTCCGGGACGATGACATGCCCGACAGATGTCTAGCGTCCCATCTTTGACAATAAATCTCCGATAGTTATTCGTCATCATAACTTCGTCAGTGATTGCACAGATGAAACCTTCAGTTTCTCCAAAGAGATCACCGAAACGAAACCAGGATATGGAAGCTGTAAAATCAACATCGGGCCCGTGTAGAGCCCGATAAAAACGACCGTGAAGCTCTTTGCTCTTCCATATTTCCTTGCGATCAGATACACCTAGTATTACCGGTTTGCGCCAGTTCTCTTTAGCTAGGGAGAGTGGGGTCAGTCCGTTATCAATTGCCACGACATCTCGATGCAGACCCACATCCACCTGTAAGAAGTACTCTCTAAGGTTGCATATCTCACGGTTATGGAGACTCTTAGCGTTTAAAAATCCTCGACCTCCACATTTCCGTGGGATATACAACCTCATTACTGACGAACGTGGGTGGTGCATTCGGTATGAAGTCAATAGACAACGTACCTTTCTATCCAGAGCTTCTAATTCGGTCTGAGTCCATCTAAGTATGCCAAAAGAGTATACTAAGACTGGCATGGCCCAGCCGTTAACAGCCCGTACCTTGTTACCGCCTGACAAGAGACTTTTCAATACTTTCTTCAGGCGGCCAAAGAAACGGTCCTGTAACGTCCGTTTCATGTCAATCTCAGCAATACACAGAGTTTGGGACATACCTAGATATTTGTAGGTTTCGGTTGCGGAGAGCGACTCAAATTGTGTGAAATCCGAAAGACTGACTCCTTTAGATTCCACAATCCCGCCCTTTTTCACATGCATGACCGCACACTTATCTACCCCGAACTCCATACTGATAGCCTTACTAAAAGTTTCAGTAACTTTTAGTAAAGCCATCAATTCGGGGCCATTAGGGGCAAATAACTTTAGGTCATCCATGTAAAAAAGGTGGGATAAAATTTGACCCCCTCTCCGCATCCGATAGCCTAACCCTGAACCCTCTAGTAGCGTACTGAGAGGATTCAGGGCTAGGCAAAACCATAACGGACTCAGACTATCGCCCTGGAATATTCCTCTCTCGATCCCTATTGGTACACCACCTCCTAGAATCTGACGACATCCTGGATAAACCAAAACCGTATTCCATTGTCTCATACATGACCTCAAAAAGGTGCACAGAGTTGCATCAATTTTATACAACTCCAGCACCTTTAGAAGCCATGTATGAGGTACAGAATCATACGCTTTTTTGTAGTCAATCCAGCATGTCGCAAGGTTCTTTCGGTTGCGACGTACCTGCTGACAAACAGCCATGTCAAGAATAAGGAGCTCTTTAGTACCACGTGCCCCACTTTTACATCCATTCTGAGAGATGGACAATATATTGTTGTTTTCTATATGTGAATACATTTTGACTCTCAGAATAGATGTAAAAAGTTTGTATATAGTTGGTAAACAAGTAATGGGTCTGTAATTTTTGGGGTCTGTGGTACCACCAGATTTATAAAGAAGGTGAGTAACTCCGGTAGTCATAAAAGATGGAAGCGACGCTAACTCAAGGGATGACTGAAAGCAAGATGCCAAGCAGGCGTGCGAGCTACGGAACCATTTTAGCCAAAAGTTGTGCAGTCCGTCCGGTCCAGCTGATTTCCAATTTGGTAACGAACGAACTGCACAACCAATATCATCTTCAGATATGGTTATAGGTTCCATAGCTTGTATTGGTTCACACGCCCGCTCTACATCCCCAATCCACCCACCCTGCGTATGACTGACGGGTGTCGACCAAATGTTTTTCCAAAAGGCAACTGTAGCATCAGCATCAGGTAGACTCCCATCAGTCACATCTGAATCAGGTCGCTCCCACCTTCTGTATACCCACCTCTCGTCTTTTTGGAACAAGCGATTTTGTGTATATCTGTCTACTCTCTTTTTATATCGCCTTATACGGTTTGCCCACGCATAGATTTTCTGCTTCAGGAAATCAATGCGCTCCGTGACCCGTACAGAGTATTCACGGGGACTCACGTTAGTTCCCGCGAATGCCCGGGTCACGAAGCGCATGACTCTCGGGCGTGTATTGCCCGTCCTGAAGCAGTGTAGCTTGCCTATGAGCACCCTAGCCTCGGTAATGCGACGTTCAATCCTGCATTGCCAAGCTGGTACTGTAGGTCTTGGTCGAGCAGCTGATTCTTGCTTATTAAATTTAACACCAGCTACTCGACATACTGTAACAGCCGCACAATACAGGATTGAATGCGCATCAGTGAGATCATCACAATTGAGAAAATAAGATTTTAAAATCGAGTCTAGGGCACACACTAGCGCTATATTTTTTCTATGCGTAGGCAAACGTGGAAGCCGCGGTCTACACTGAATAGGGACAGATCTAAACTCACCAATCGCTTGTTCCAAAACGCTCCTTAATTCATCATTGCACTGGGTACTTACAGATGTAGCAGCATCATTTACTTCTTCATTAACTGTTAAGACATTATTATTATTCTCTTTATTAACACTTAACACATATTTATTACATTTTTAAATAGATTTATAAAAAAATACATTTAAAAATTTATAAAAAAATACATTTAAAAATGTATTAATTAATTAATTATTTAATTAATTATTATATCGTTTATTCATTTCTATTCTTATTTTATACATTTTTAAATACATTTATAAAAAACACAAATACATTTAAAAATATAAAAAATAGTGACCCACCAGTAGCGGAGTAGGACCCAAACTACCGGCGGTGGAGGCTACAGACTAAGAAACCTCCTAACAATACGGCACGTGTCGAGGATAACAACCTTCTGAATCTGACTCTTGATCCAACAATCTAACGAGAGTCTCTTGAGATGTTGATCGAGACTCTTCGCTATTAATCCGTTTGCCGAAACGACCACCGGGACAATGATCGTCGAGTCTACGTCCCACATGGCGGTTATCTCGAAGGACAGATCGAGGTACTTACTAAGTTTGTCCTTCTCTGCCTTCACGAGATTCTCGTCATGCGGGACGGCGATATCGACGAGCACTGCCCGACGCTGGGTCCGATCAACCAACACGATATCGGGCCTATTGGCAACAATAGTCCTGTCCGTGATGATTGATCGGTCCCAGTAGAGCAATGCACGACCATTCTCAAGAACTGGCACTGGTGTGTACTTATAGTATGGTACTTCAAACTCAATAAGGCCATATTGAAGAGCAAGTTGCTGGTGGATGATCCTGGCTACTTGATTGTGCCTATGCAAGTACTCGGTGTTAGCAAGATACGAACAACCGGAAATAATATGGCGAAGTGATTCACCAGGACGGTGGCATGCTCGACAAATGTCGACCGTACCGTCCTTCATGATGTATTTCCGATAGTTGTTCGTCTTGATAACCTCATCTGCAATTGCACAGGCAAAACCTTCAGTTTCCCCAAAGAGGTCCCCAAAACGTAGCCAGTTCACCGAAGCGAGCAGGTCTACGTCGGGTCCTGTTAAGACCCGGTAGAACCGCCCGTGTAGCTCCTTACTCTTCCATACGTCCTTACGGTCTTCAGTACCTAGCACCTTTGGTTTACGCCAGTTCTCGTTAGCCAAGGAAAGAGGTGTTAGGCCCTTGTCAACCATCACAACATCGCAATGAATATCACACCCGTTCTGTAGAAAGTAATCTCTCAGACTGCACACTTCACGGTTGTGGAGGTTCTTGGCATTCAAAAAGCCTCGACCCCCCCACTTCCGCGGAATGTACAGTCTCATGACAGAAGATCGTGGGTGTAACATTCGATGCAATGTCAGTTGTTGACGGACTCGCCTATCCAGGGCGTCTAGTTCCGTTTGAGTCCACCTAAGTATGCCAAAGGAGTATAACAATAAAGGTATCACCCAACCGTTGAAAGCCCGCATTTTGTTACCACCGGACAAAGAACTGTTAAGAACTTTTGTCAGGCGACCAAAAAAACGTTCTTTCACCGATTTCTTAATATCCTCTACCGCTATACCCAATGACTCTGACATACCTAGGTATTTGTATGTTTCGGTCTCGGAGAGAGATCTGAGAGTTATTATCTCAGAAAGTTGTAAATTCGGTGAATTTACAACCTTCCCCCGCTGTACATGCATAACCGCACACTTATCAACACCGAACTCCATCTTAATGGCATTACTAAAAACTTCCGTAGTTTTTAATAATGTCACTAAATCTTGGTGCTTCAATGTGAACAGTTTGAGGTCATCCATGTACATCAGGTGAGATATAACCTCACCTCCTCTACGAAACCGATAGCCTAACCCTGAATCCTTCAGCAATGTGCTAAGTGGATTCAGTGCTAAACAAAAGCACAATGGACTCAAACTGTCGCCCTGGAATATACCACGCTCGATCCTTATCAAGCCTTGCGGGTCAGAGGCGTGCCCACCACTACCTGGTTGACGAAGGACTGTGGTCCACTGCCCCATACACGAGACTAAGAAGGATTTAAGAGTCGGATTAATTTTATACAACTCTAAAATCCTCCTCAGCCATGAATGAGGCACCGAATCATAGGCCTTCTTGTAGTCAATCCAGGCAGTAGAGAGGGCGCCCCTACTCCGCTTGACTTGTTGGCTAATGGCCATATCAATGAGGAGTAGCTCCTTAGTACCACGAGACCCAGCCCTACATCCATTCTGAGCGTTATCTAAGATATTATTAGATACTATGTGCGAGTTTATTTTACTTCTCAGAATAGATGTAAGGAGCTTGTAGATGGTAGGTAAGCAAGTGATGGGTCTATAGTTTTTAGGTTCCGTGGTACTACCTGATTTGTGGAGCAGGAAGGTGATGCCAGTGGTCATGAAAGCGGGTAAGGAACCAGACTCAAGGGCTTCTTGATACTGTGTTGCCAGGCGTTCATGCGAGCTCTGAACCCACTTTATCCAAAAGTTGTGCAATCCATCCGGCCCAGGACTTTTCCAGTTCGGGGCCGTACGCATTGCACAACTAACGTCTTCGGAGTCTATGGTAATAGATTCCATGGGTTCGATGATACTGCATTCACGCTCGACGACACGGATCCAGTCGCCCTCCGAATGTTCGACGGGCACCGACCATAAGTCACGCCAAAATTGATTCATGGCGTGAGCATCTGGCAGTTGTCCGTCGTTCAAACGTTGTCCAGTTCCCTCCCACTCTCGGTACACCTTCCTTTGGTCACTTTGGAAGATGCGATTCTGCCAGTATCTATTTACACGCTCTCTATAACGACGGATACGGCTTGCCCATGCATACACTTTCTGTTTCAGAAAGTCAATACGTTCCGTGACATTGGCTAAGTATTGCTGGGGACGAATACCGGTCTCAGCAAATGCCTGAGTCACGAAACGCATGACCCGGGGACGACTATTTCCCCGGCTGAAAGAGATAAGCTTTGCAATGAGAGTCCTAAATGTGCCGATACGTCGCTCGATTCTTGCCTGCCATACGGGAACACCATCCGGTCGTGGTGCACGGTTAGCTTCGGGGAATTTAACGCGTGCAACACGACAAGCGGCAATCGCTCCACAGTAAAGAATCGAGTGAGTATCAAGCAAATCACTGCTAGTCCGTAAGTACGGCTCTAGCAATGCATTCAGGGCTCCCATCAACGCCAGATTTCGTTTATGCATTGGCAAGCGTGGTAGCCGCGGTCTAGAATTAGGTATAAACCTATACTGCGAGATCACATCTTCCAAAGTACTCCTCAATTGCTCGCTTACCTGGATAGATGTATCACTCGTATCATTTCCCGCGTCGGGTGCGGGCGTCGCTAACGTCACACTTGTAGCAACCGTCTGTGTCACAGGTGACGGTGCTCTCGTTGACACTGGAGCTGTACGAGTAGATAATACTTCCAGGCGTAGTCGATCAAGCACAGATTGATCCAACAACTTACATCGTTGGATAACCCGCACTTGATCCGATAGCCGTTGGACGGCAACGGTCATTGTTGGTTCAAGAGCCTGAAACAAAGGAAGCATCCTTGAACGGTACGCAGTCAGGTTGGTTTCCCCATCTGTGGCCTCATAATATGCCCGCATGACGTTTTCATTGATGGATGAAGTCCATCGCATTATTATTATTATTATTATGGGTTAATTTCAACTTAATCTCAGCATAATCGCTGGTGTATGTAAACCAAACACGGGCTTATGCCAAGTGCGTTGGTTCATTGTGTAATGTTGTGGGTGTTTGTGTAGTGGATGTAAGGAATCGCCGCACTATAGAGCAAGTGTCTATGACCACTGATTTCTGCAAGGGGATGTAAGTATGCTTATTTAAATCTAATTCATCCAGAGAAATGTGCAAAGATTTTGGTATGAGTCCTGTTGATGAGATGATTATTGGAATGATTTTAACGGTCTGCTGATGCCACATTTGGCGTATTTCATCTGCGAGTGGCAAAGACCTTATAATACAATGGACATAGGATCTAGAACAAATCGCAAGAAAATAATGTCCCGAGTCGACCTATACATTATACATAGATATAAACAAATTTCATATTAAAATTTAAACCTTGATTCAACGGAATAGTGTTCACTTTTGTTTGCACTAATTTATCGCATTACGTAGCTTCTATCTGTCCGCCTGACTAATTCACCTTATGCAGCTTATACTTAAAATTACGTGAACATAGAAACAATGGAGTAGGTTTATTTTGTTAAAGTCTTTTAAGGATTCCAAGATATGTATCTACGTACGCGTAATAATTAATGAAAGACTATAATAAATTCCATAATCTTATAAATTGTAATTACTTGTTTATATTAGACGAAATAAGCTGAAAAACTAATTAACGACTGACAAAGATTTTTTTTTTCGAGTCAGTTTCATAATAAGTAACTATAGTGTATGAATAACAAAAAGGGAATTAATGAATTTAACTAATTATAATATTATAAATGCCAAACTTCTTGCGGGTGTCAAAGTTCTTCCGCTTTCATTACTATTTTCATAACGCTATGTCGCTACGTCTACTACAAGATAGCCGTGTTTCAAGTGACTGAATTAGTTGCTAAAACTGCGCGTCATTAATTTATTTTTATCTTATGGTTAATTTTTGGGATACGAAATTATTGGCTACTAGCTGATCACCGTGACTCCGCCCGCGAGATATAGTTATCTCGGCCTCGATTCCCGTGGGAATACATTACCGAGAATCCAAATAAAAAAAAATAACAGTACATACACGAAATAAAATGACATGTGTAATTATGTAATTATATTTATGACAAAACAATGATACCCTGTGAAAATTAAAAACATTTTTGGGTTTATCTCCTCCATCCCAATCAAAATAAAAATTGTATTCAATCAAGGGATACTTGTACAAGTTTCATAAAGATCGGATCTTTTTGCTATGTGCATAAAATGAGCCGAACAAACAAGATTGTTATTTTTTGGATCAAAATATTCTTCTCGCCGTGCTAGGGCAATAATATTTTTCCATTGTGCACAGTGTACTGGATCCCGAGGAAAACTGAAATAGATGTTGGTTCATATAACGAAAAAAAAATCATAAAGAGCCAAGGCGTCTCCACTATAATCTTTGTTCCAAATAGTGTCATCGCTATCGGTAATCCGAATAAATCTGAATGGTCATTTTGTTAGTACATTATTCAGTGAAAATGAAATGGTCTCTTTCTTTATACTGAGCTTGGGATGAATTCGAAAGAGACAGATAGATACTTCGGTATTGGACTGGATTGCAATATTTACTTTTGTCTTTTAATTTATTATCGACGAAATACTGTATTTTAAGTGAAATAATAAATTGCAAATGATAAAACAAAAGCTTATTTACTGAAAATATGATACACCGTCTTCCATTTTCCTTATTTTTCGTAGTTTTTACACGTTTTTACAATACAGTACGGCATTGTGCAACGTGTTGTCGTTCAGTTGTCAAAATCAAGACTGGCGCGCGATTGTTTCTCTTTTAGCGTTTTGTTTCTCTTTTAGTTCGGACACTTTTGAGCGATGATCCGAAATCCATTGTATATAAAATCATTGGCGAGTGGTATGTATTTCTGGATTTTCTCTATGTATTTTTTTCTTAAATTTTCTGAATTAGGTATTGCTATGTCTATTAAATATGTGACTTTTTTATCTTTTAGTGTTAGTGTTATGTCTGGTCTATTATTTGTCGTAGTCTTGTCGGTTATTATATCACGGTCCCAGTATAGTCTTACTTTTTCATTGTTAAGCACACTTTTTGGTTTGTATTTGTAATATGGTTCGACTTTATCTACTAATTTATATTTAAACGCTAATTGTGAGTGAATATGTTTCGCTACATTATTATTATTATACTCATTTATTTAAATTATTCTCTTAACATAATTTTTTTTACAATATTTTTTATTATTAATCCTACTTCTCCCTCCCAGTTCCGTCCTATATCCATTGTTCCTATCCTGTCCAAGGTTCTTGAGAGTATTGTTCATGATCAACTGTCTCGCTATCTTTCCTCTAACTGCCTGCTAAGTCAATTCCAGTCTGGTTTTCGCCGTGGACATAGTACCGTAACAGCTCTGGTGAAAATAACCGATGACATTAGGCTTGCCATGGAACACAAACAACTTACCATTATAGTGCTACTAGACTTTAGCAGTGCATTTAATTCGGTTGATTTTGACATACTCTTGGGAATCTTGAAATCCTTGAATGTATCCGCGTCTGTTGCCGCTTGGTTTAAATCCTATCTTCAGGGACGTTCGCAGTCGGTTCGTGCAGCCGAGACGTCGTCCAGCTGGTGTGATCTTGCGGCGGGCGTTCCTCAGGGTGGTGTGCTTTCTCCTCTTCTCTTCTCTGTTTTTATTAACGCCATCACAAGAGTCTTGAACTCAAATTATCATCTTTACGCAGACGACTTGCAGTTATATCGACATTTTAGGGTTGATGAAATAGGCCAAGCTGTTGCTGCCATCAATGGTGACCTTGAAAATGTCTACAGTTGGGCCAAATCCTTTGGCTTGTTAGTTAATCCCAGTAAATCACAGGCACTAATTGTTGGTGGCCGGTATATGCTTGGTCTCGTGGATTATGAGTCTTTGCCTTCAGTTATATTTAATTCTGAGCCTATCGAGTACTCTAACAGTGCCAGGAATTTGGGTCTTCATATAGATTCGTATCTTTCATGGGAAGTACAAATTGCTGAGATAAGTAGGAGGGTGTACTACTCATTACAATCTCTAAAATCTCTTCAGAAACTCTTACCTTTTCAAACTAAAGTGACTCTTGCGCAATCTCTTCTTCTATCATTGTTAGACTATGCTGATGTCTGTTTCCTAGATGCATCGGAGGAGCTTGTCAATAAGCTTGAGCGCTTGCAGAATCTGGGGATAC
Source organism: Nudaria mundana (assembly GCA_963556515.1). NCBI lineage: Eukaryota > Metazoa > Arthropoda > Insecta > Lepidoptera > Erebidae > Nudaria > Nudaria mundana. The sequence goes on along the minus strand of OY748302.1, from coordinate 20,062,343 downwards.
GCTTCGTCTATGGCCTTCGTAAATACGATCACGTATCTGAATTCCGGCATAGATTGGGGTGGCTTCCTATTCGGCAACGTCGTAAAGCTCATATCCTTTCTCTTCTCTATACTATCCTTCACAATCCTAATTCTCCTGCCTGTCTGCGTGAGCGTTTTGAGTATTTGGTGCCTAGAGACAAAGCATGTCGTGTTTCCTCATCCCTACTTCTTCGAACTCCTGCTCATGCCTCTAGTTGTTATGACAATTCATTTACAATTCAGGCTGTCAGATTATGGAACTCACTACCACATGATATCCGTGCTAGTCGTTCATTGGACATTTTTAAGACAAGGGTAAAGGAGCATTTCCTCTCCCAACTATGATTTTCCATAATTATTCTTTTGACTTTCATTTGTATCATATTATCTCCTTCTTATTTAGTAAGTATATTTACATCTGTATGTAGCATGTAGGTATTTAGCTTTAGTCTTATATTATTAAGTTCTTATGTGTATGTATTTGATTTCTGTTATATGTATTACATTTATTAGTTTAATTTCCTTCTTGTATTATATGTAATGTTGTATGTGTACGTGTTTACACTTTCCTCTTCTCTCTTTAGTATTATTTATCTCCTCTATACCTCTAAGGTCTGCTGGAAGAAAAGCCATTACTGGCTTAAGCACGCCTTTGTACATATTGTTAATGTTTGTTTTGTGTTTTGTAAATCTGTACAATAAAGAATTAAAAAAAAAAAATATATATATATAATATATATATATATATATATATTATTTTGTATCATTGTTTTACGTTCATCAAAGCCTAAATTAGTTCAGCTAAAAAGTAACACGACATTCATTGACTGTTAGGCGGTACGAAGTTCGCGGGGTCAGCTAGTACAAAAAAAAAAATATCAATTTAGTTTTACGTCTGACAGTTAACAGTTAATTAACTCTACGCCGCAGTTTACGCGTATCGTAAAAGTTAGGTAAACAAACTCGTATCAGCAATGCACGGGTAGGATGCGGGGCGCGGGGCCGGGGCGCGGGGCCGGGGCGCGGGGCCGGGGTGCGGGGCCGGGGCGCGGGGCTAGTGTCTTTGACCTTGACCCATTTCTTTTGGCGAGCCGCCGCCCGCCAGTAGATGCGCGCGCGTCACAGGCGTGTCACTTGTCCTTGTGTGCCATGATGTTTCGCGTTACCGTGTTGCGTCGATCTGACTATCGCCATCCCTTATCAGTATTCCAATGTAGAATACACGGAAATGGTGAGGATGCTTACTAGGTGTGATGATAATGTGGCGGAAGCCTGCCGCCAATATGCAGTAAGGTTTCCAAATGTACCTACACCGAGCCGGGGAACGATGTTATCTGCCACACAGCGATTACGCGATTATCCACCGAGGCGCTCAGTACGGGAACAAGAAAGGATACTGGAGTTTTTTGAGGATATCGCAGTTCTTCGCGTGGAGTGTCATTCACAACGAAGGCAAATATCCATTTCATATTCCGACGAATATGAAATGGATATTTGCTATTTGTTTGAAATTTGTCTAGGACGCACCGACGCACCGACGCACCGACGCACCGACGCACTGCGCGTGTGGATTTTTGCAGTGCGTGTGTCGACCTTCAGTTTATGAATGAAACATAGACTTAATAGTGTCGCGTTATAACAATAAAAAAAAGTGTGTGTGTCAGCTCCGAGCCTCCGACGCACGACTGGAGTTTACTCCTTAAGTACGAGTATCTAACCATAACAAATTAGAAAGTTAAGCGTTAAGTAATGTATTCAGTTTTATTAAAAGTCGTAGAACAAACGTTGTTACTCATGATGTCTGCTACCTACCCCTGGGAGGATGCTAGTTAATTACAAATAACCCTGTATATCATGGAAAATCTGGGTCCCAAGCATCCAACAGTACATTGTAAATATTCACCATAAAATGATACTCGACTAATCAGTGCACAAAGTTTTCTGCGACGTCAGTCTGTCTGTATATTCACGATAAACTCAAAAACGACGGCACCGTTTTTCGTGTTTTTATCAATATAAAATGGTCCTCGATGAAAGTTTTAATTTATCTACAGACCTGCACGACGTGCGAGGTGTGCGCGTACAGCGTGGCGTTGTGCGCGGCGGGCTCGCGCAGGAACAGCGCGTAGCGCGCCGCCTGCAGCGCCGCGTCCTCGCGCAGTGCGCCCCGCGCGGGGTCGGCCCCGCGCGCCTGCCACGCCGCGCCCTCTGCGGGACAGCCACACGGCGCCAGTTAGAGACATGACTAATGCTTCCCAGGAGGTTCCGTCTCAATTAGATCCCATTCCGACAATTATCTCCTCCCAGTTCGGTTTTAGTTTTGAACTAGATTATTGTGTCAACGTTAGACGTGGTTTTATTTATCATCAATTAAAATAATTTGAATAAGTAGTTAGTACATACGTTTGTATGTCATACAATATCGTGGTCGGCTCGGAGGTTACCTTGCGAGTCCAGCGCCAGGCCGCTGTAGCAGGCGGCGCGGGCGCGGCAGGCGCGCTCGGGCCGCAGCGTCACCGCGCCCAGCGCCGTGCGCCCGGCGCCCAGGGCGTCGCGCGTCCCGGGGCTGTGGGGACACTTGACATTACTGTACGAACAAGACAAAGAGGAGCGAGCACACATTCTCTTTCTCTCGAGAAGTCTCCAGACTTCAGCCTGTAAGTGTAATCTTAAAACATACCCTTTTTAGACTGATCTCACAGATTTTATTAAGTTCCTTTTTGATAACTTAGAATTGTAAATGATTACACATTAAATAAACACCTGTGATCCTCATAACTAGTACTATTTACTTAATGTAACACTCATTCAAGTGGAAGTGAAGTGAGAACAAGGAAATGTGCAGATAAGTGTGACATGTATAACACAAAGTGTGTGCCGGTGACACTCACGTGTAGCTGAGCGCGGTGTTGTTGTCGGGCAGCGTCACGTGTCGCAGCCGCATCGCCGGCGCCATCGTGCTGTCCAGCACCAGCGGGCCCGAGCTCCACACGTACTGCGGACACAGCACACACACACGTCAGTGCACGAGGCTACAGGGGGCGCCACAGTCGGTGCACCACGAGTACGTACCGGCGCGGCGTGCGTGAGAGTGATGTGGCGCGCCACCAGGCGGCCCGGCAGCGCCGCCAGCTCCACGTGCGACGTGGTCAGCGTCCCCGCGCCCTGGGCGCCGGGGCGCGCGGCCCGCAGCGCCACCTGCCCGCTCAGCGAGCCCGGCCGCGCGGGCGCCACCACCGTCAGCCGCGCCGACAAGCGCCCGCCCGCCTCCACGCAACTCTGCACAATACACATAGACGAGCATTAACACACGCGCCACCGTGTAAAGCCCTGTTCACATTAGACTGACGGTCACGCATAGACAATAGACTTGCAAACTCGTAATTGGTGGACTCGAAAATCCGCCAATAATAGTTTTCAAGTCTATATGCGTGACCGTCGGCCTAGTGTGAACAGAGCTGTAGGGCTGTGCTCGTGCGACAGTATACTGACACAGTTGTGGTCGGCGTCCGCGCAGCTCGTCAGTCGGAAGTGTGCGCCGGGTAGCTCGGCCGCCAGGTGGGAGGCGCACAGTGACGTCACGCCGGGGTTGACCAGCCACGCGCCCACGCGCCGGGTGGACGACGCGCCCAGCGTGCCCAGGCGCAGCGTGCCACCGGTCGACTCGGGCCACTCCCACTCCTGCGACACGAACACACGCACGTCACGTCGCGTACGACATACGACGTTGGACTGGCACTCGCTCGGGCGCCACTCACTATGTCCAGCCTGCCGCTGTCCACCAGCAGCGGCAGCACGTAGTCGCTCGCGTTGGTCGGCAGCACGATGCTGGTCCGCAGCGTGGCCTGTAGCGACCCTGGCCTGAGACGGACGTGTGCCAGGGTGACACTGTCCCCCGCCGGCACCACTATGGCGCTCTCGTTCGACGCCCACTCCACCTAAACACCATTTAATTGTTGGTATTTAAGTGAGAATCAATAAGTAGTTGTAAGAGGGCGCTACTGTGCCACGCTTAACATCAGCTCTGTAGTTAAATATGTTTTAAAAATATAAAATAAGTGCTAAAGTGCTTGAAGTTTATCACAGTTTATCAGTAAAAAGAAAAAGAAACGAAATCTATTTAAAAAAATACTAAAAACTAGTACTAAACGACGTCAAAGTGAATAGTATATGAAAAGATACAAAGTGGGACAAATTTTATAAGAAAAAAACAAAAAAATTGTGCTTAAACTAACAGAAAATAAGAAGTAAAAATAAATAAAGACTATGTGATATTGGAAATTTATGTAGTTGGACAATTCAGTGCATATTAAAGAAAGGAAAAGATTCATTTTGGATATTTATATTTTTGTAATGAGGGTGGATTGTTATCATAACAGATAATTGACTTTTTTAGTTTTTAATGCAAGTGGTGCGTAAATTGCTGGTGATCTGCAAGTTTATAGATCGTCTTTAATCAATAGCACAATCTGAGTTACAGACGTCAGACATCACACTCTCCGATCGATATCTTCCGCTACTCGCCACTAGATGGTGCTATCCTTAACAACTATAAAAACTCATTAAATATTATTAAAACCCTTTTATAATATAATATCATAAGATCCTAAAATATGGAAGGCATCATGGAGATTCTTAAGAATATTCAAATAACGATGCAAAGCCAGAGAGGTGACATGGATAAAATGAAAATTACCATTATTCAGGACATAAACAAAAACATAGATTTGAAATTTAAAACAATGGAAACAAAATTCAACGATTTAGAAAAACGAGTAGAAATTCAACAATTAACTATCGAAAAAATGGAACAACAACTCAAAAAGAAAAATCTTATATTTTTTGGCATACCTGAATGCGAAAAATCTTATATGGATTTAGAAGGGAATGTATTAAAAATTATCAATGAACAAATGAATATTCCTTGTGAGAGACGGGACATAGAGCTGGTCAAACGAGTTGGAAGGCCAACAAACGATCAATGTAAACATAGGCCAGTCGTTCTGACAGCCAATTCTTTGGGCTTGAAAATACAAATTATGAAAAATAAAAAAATATTAGAAAAATCTAAAATATATATAAAGGAAGATTACACACAAAAAGTTTTGAAAAGAAGGAAGGAACTTCAAGCAGAATTCAAAGCAAGGAAAGAATTAGGCGAAAATGTGGTATTACGTTATGACACACAATTATTGCCCTGCAGAAACATCCAAGTACAACTGTCCCTGATATACAAACAAGACTCCGAAACCATAAAAGAAACCCGATATCTTCTCCTGATAAAAATGGAATTTCACAAAAGTATAAAAAAAAATAGCTACGGCACCAAGAAACCGATACCGATAATTGGAGCTTTTATGAAGTCCAGAGCTGTTTCTAGCGGCACAGTTACGCTTGATGATGAACTAGAGGCAAACGTGAGCGAATAGTAACTAACTACCTTTCTCTACGAAAATTATACTCTTTTTTTTTTTTTTTTTTTTATATATTTAGGTCGACAAATTGACGCCACTCGCCTGATGGTAAGCTGAGGCGACGTCTGGCAATTGAGGGCGACTCTCACAGTACACAGGAATACTATAGAGAGTGGCCCTCAACTTGACGACCCTGTAATGTGCCTCTTCACGCTTCGCTTAAAGAGCCCAGGGTTATATGTTGGAGGAAACACGTGCGCAGGCAGGGCGTTCCAAGCCACCATCGTTCGGCAGAGAAACGATCGTTTAAAACGCTCGGTTCTCGCGAAGACGGTTTCCACGGTATGAGGGTGACATCTCTGGCCGGCACGCGTTGTTCGGGATCGGAAGGGAGAGGGTGGGATCAGGTTGAAGAGCTCTTCAGAACACTCACCGTGGTAAATACGGTAGAACGCGGCCAAGGAAGCAATTGTTCGGCGCTGGGCTAGCGGCTCAAGGCTTCCCGTTACCTCCGGACAGTCTATAATGCGAACAGCGCGTCGCTGCATAGCGTCGAGTGCGTCCAGCAAATACTTCGCGGAGCCGTCCCAGAGGTGAGAGCAGTATTCAACGCAGGGTCTAATCTGCGTTTTGTACAGCAGACACCTCTGGTGCGGTGTAAAGAATCGCTTTACCTTGTTCAGTATTCCTAGTTTCCGCGAAGCTAGCCCAATACATCTCTCAATGTATTTTGTGTTATTGAGCTCTCGACGAACGTCTATGCCAAGGATGTCTAGATTGTCCTTCATTGGTAATATTGCATTCTGAAGAGTGGGTAGGGGAAGGAAAGGGGATTTTTTCGCTGTAAATGCACACGACTGTGTTTTGTGGGCATTGAACTCGACCAAGTTCTCGGCACCCCATTGGGAGATACTGTCGAGGCTTCGGTCGAGATCACCCACGAGATGTCGTCTCTCCTCCTCTATCACAGATCGCCCCGCCGTCGGACGAACCGAGTAACTCCCGTGCAATGTACTGTCATCTGCATAGCAATGAATGTTCCCGAGGGAAAGCATATCATTGATATGCAGAAGAAAGAGAGTTGGTGACAGTACGGACCCCTGCGGTACCCCGGCATTCACTTGCAAAAAGCGAGAAGCCTGGCCATCGCAGAGGACCCGCACTCGGCGCTCGTTTAAAAAACTGGCAATCCAGCTGCACAGTTGAGGAGGTAGACCATATGCCGGAAGCTTGGAAAGGAGCGAAGCATGCCAGACCCTATCGAAAGCTTTGGCGATGTCCAGGCTAATAGCCAAGGACTCGCCAAACTCGTCAAAATAAGGTACTTTATTGGAAATTACATCTCCCAATACGGTTGGTCACCACGGGAGAATAAGACCACAACCCTCCATCCAACAATTCAATAAATAAGGCGAAAACAAAGTAGTGGTAGCGAGATATGAAGCGGGATTATTACTGGACGAAAGAAAGAATGCACAAAAATCTCACTAACTAAATCCAGTTTTTATTCGCATTTTTGGACTTTGTGGATAGAGGAGGCCTACGCCCAGTAAACGGGTATCCAAATGACAAAGATTGGGGCATGCAACTAGTTTAGTCTAAAAGAAAAATAAAATTATTATTTAAATTAATTATATGCATGCAATTTAATGGACCTGTATAATTTATTATGGTTATTAACAGGTACTTACCATTATGAGATAATACTTTTTACACTAATTGAATACATTATACCAGGTATTTTTTTAATCTAGAATTGTGTCAGAATTATATTAATACCTATCTTAATATGGATTTTTAATTAATATGCAAAAAATGGAGAAGATGTTAGTCCATATTATATGTATATGATATATTATTTTAATTATAAAAGTTATTAATGTTAAATGAATATTTTAATGAATACTTAATTATGAAGTAAATAGGAAATAATTGTAAAATGATTATAATTTTTTTTTTAATGTTTACAATGTAATGTACCTAGTACTTTTTTTTTTTTGATTGTTTGAATTAATGGTTATTTGGAAAATAAAAGGCTTAAATAAATAAATAAATAAATAAGTGAGAATCATTTCTACTTAACCAGGAATCAAATCCACAATATAATTTGACATTATAATTATACACATCTTTGGGGCCTGATATCCCACTAGTGGTTACCGGGGTTCATCACTGGGTAAAACTGTTATTAATATAATTCAGTAAAAGTGATGATCCAACCTCAAAGTGTTCTCGCACGTCTGGTGTGAGGTGTGGCCGCCGCACGCGCAGGGGCGCCGGCATGGTGTTGCGCGCGCGCAGTGGGCGTGCCGTCAGCGCTACGTCGCGCGAGTGCGTCACGAAACTGGGGGAGAGACGATGGGTTAGACTAAATGAAATGATATAACTGCACGTGTGTCGCCCCCCAGTGACACCCTCCACAAGTGTAACGTACTGCATGTGTGTCGGCTGCAGCTGCAGCGTGCCGGGCAGCACGCGCACGCTGTAGGGCACGGCGGCGCGCCCCAGCACCGCCCAGCCGCCGCACCACGCGCCCGCAGTGCCGCCGCCCCCGCCCGCCCCCGCCCACATGGCGCCGTCTGCAAGCGTACCAACGTTAGTGCACTCTATACAAGATAACCTGATCAACTCAACTCAAGCATATTTATTAATTTTGTTTATAGAATAACGCTTATTAACGTTAGCACACAAGAAATTCAAAAAATTACACAAGTGAAAATTCCGTAGATATCACTTGATGAACCCTGTTGTAGTACTGTACTGTAGAAGTGTACTGTACTCTAGTAGACTAGTAATATAGTAGGAGCATCCACCCAAAGAAGAATAAAAATGAGAGCACGGACACCACGTGACCAGGCAAATGACGGGCATGTGTGTTAAGGAGTTAACGTGTATGTGTGAGTAAGACGTAAGAGTGTGCGTTAATGTGTGTGTATGTGTTTCAGTTTTATTAAATTTAGGAATTGATATACTCGTACATACTGATATCTACCAAGTGGACTAATAAGTAGTGCCTCTGTGTCGTCGTACGACAGTTTCTGAAGCCAGAGTCGAATTATATTACGAGAAGAATTATGTTTACATTTGTATGTAGACGCAGGTTGTATACACGTTGATTTTATTACCGTCAGCACTACGCAAGGGTTCGCTTTCGGAATATTTTTTGAACCAACTGGCAGCATTACTTTGAAAAACAAACACATTTTTTTTAGAAATCTAAAAAAAAATATTTAGTTTCTAGAAATCAAATGAGAACCCGTTGTAGTGGACTCACTCTCTTAAATACTTAAGTTTTACAACGATAGTTCGGTACAGTTCGTTTTCATTCAACAATGCGCTGGCACAAAGCAAGCGTACGCCGCCGCCGGCCCCCACCTCAGCGTACTGCCGACACTGCGGGCTGCGGCTCGCCTGTCCAGTAGACGTCGTGACAGCGCCGGTGTCTGTTGCGTAATCGTGTGTCAGTAAGTAAAATGAGTCGTCAGTATGAATATTCGAACGTGGAGTATCTAGCAATGGTACAATTGTATGCCATTGCTAACCACAACCTACAAGAGGCTAGGCGATTGTACTCCCAGCCGGAGCACTTAAATGCGTTACGGCTACGAGGAGTCAGTGATCCTCAAGTGCCGACACGCGGGACCATCTTGGCTGCAACCCAGCGCTTACTCGACCACGGACTGTTCCGGGCACCGTTACATGCACAAGCCCGAGGACGTTTGAATGATTATTCCCAAATGGAAGTCATCAAACCCGCGAAGAACTACGCAGTGCGATAGTGGACGCTTTTGATATTGTGATAAGTGATAGAGACACATCGAACAAGTTGAAAGACAATCAATTAACACGTGCACGTTTGTGTATCGAAAGGAATGGACTCCATATCGAGCAGTTACTTCGGTACAGAGAACTGGAAATTAGTGTAAATAAACTGTAAATAGGTATGTAAGTTTGATTTTATTTGTAAATAGCTCCAATTTTTTAAATACGCCTGAAATACCTCCTCGCAGTCAGTTGTAGTTCAGTGTATTTTTATTATTATTATTACATAGTTCAAAAGTCATTAAGTCGCTTTGTTAATAATAAAGTAGGTATTACAGACGGTCCTAAGCCCGTGTAAAGTACGAAGGAGAAATTGGAGTGTGTATTTTATGTTCAAGTAGGTATGTTTCGTAGTGATACTGGCCATATCGGCTGCGCGGGGTCATTGCTCCCTAACACATGATTTGCGCGGTACTTAGAAGCGCCCGAAGGATGGATGTGTGTGTGCGAGACGTGCAGCCTTGAGCCTGGCGTCCGCGTCAATTCATCAATGAAATATCGTACTGCTACTAATGTTAAACTTGATCGAGTGAGAAGAATTACAGAAATGACTAACTTTTTTATTCTTATCAGTACAGTAATTTAGATGTTAAAAAAGGAATCCAAATATTATTCCGAGAGCAAACCCTTTCGACTGCTGACGATGATAAAATCAGCGTGTATTGCAATTTCTGCATGCTACATTATACAAACGAGGTCCCAGAACGAGAAAGTGCCGACCGGTCAGGGCAGTTTTGTGGGGTATTGGGAAGATAAGTGAAAGTCAAAAGGGACAGCGAGTCAGTAATATTACTGTGTAGCAACTTACAATCGAGCTTGAGTTGTGCGGCCGGCGTCAGCTCCTGGCGCGGCGCGAGGTGCGCGCGCGACAGCGACACCACCGCGCCCTCCGCGCCGCCGCCGCCGCTCGCCCCTGCCACACACTCCAACATCAACAACAATCATCTTTATAAGATTTCTAGCGGACGCCTGCGGGTACGCTCTAGTATTTTTTTTATAAAAGCTTTCTATTAAGCTACATACGAAAAAAAACCAAATTGGTTGCGCCGTTCTCCAGTTTTGGTTGTCGCAGCATTCGTAATAATTATAAATATTAAAAAGTACAAACAAAATACCCAAATGAGTGGCGAGCCTTATTGGTTGCAAAATATAACAAATAAATAGATGCATTTTAATGAATTACTGACTAAATGTGTGAGTTAAATGCATATATATTAAGTACTTATGTATGTTTAGTGTCCCCGTTGTGCTCGTGATGGTGAGGGTAGTGGTCCCATGTCAGGGGGGCGGGGACGCAGCGTGCGCCCCACACGCCGCCCTCCAGCAACACGCCCTCCTCCGCGCTGTTGTAGGTGTAATGTATGTGTGTCCCCTCACCGTTGCCATTGGCTTGTTTAGTGTCCCCGTTGTGTTCGTGATGGTGAGGGTAGTGGTCCCATGTCAGGGGGGCGGGGACGCAGCGTGCGCCCCACACGCCGCCCTCCAGCAACACGCCCTCCTCCGCGCTGTTGTAGGTGTAATGTATGTGTGTCCCCTCACCGTTGCCATTGGCTTGTTTAGTGTCCCCGTTGTGTTCGTGATGGTGAGGGTAGTGGTCCCATGTCAGGGGGGCGGGGTCGCAGCGCGCGCCCCACACGCCGCCCTCCAGCGACACGCCCTCCTCCGCCCTGTTGTAGGTGTAATGTATGTGTGTGTCCTCACCGTTGCCATTGGCTTGTTTAGTGTCCCCGTTGTGTTCGTGATGGTGAGGGTAGTGGTCCCATGTCAGGGGGGCGGGGTCGCAGCGCGCGCCCCACACGCCGCCCTCCAGCGACACGTCCTCCTCCGCGCTGTTGTAGGTGTAATGTATGTGTGTGTCCTCACCGTTGCCATTGGCTTGTTTAGTGTCCCCGTTGTGCTCGTGATGGTGAGGGTAGTGGTCCCATGTCAGGGGGGCGGGGTCGCAGCGCGCGCCCCACACGCCGCCCTCCAGCGACACGCCCTCCTCCGCGCTGTTGTAGGTGTAATGTATGTGTGTGTCCTCACCGTTGCCATTGGCTTGTTTAGTGTCCCCGTTGTGTTCGTGATGGTGAGGGTAGTGGTCCCATGTCAGGGGGGCGGGGTCGCAGCGCACGCCCCACACGCCGCCCTCCAGCGACACGCCCTCCTCCGCGCTGTCGTAGGTGTAATGTATGTGTGTATCCTCACCGTTGCCATTTGCTTCTTTAGTGTCCCCGTTGTGCTCGTGATGGTGAGGGTAGTGGTCCCATGTCAGGGGGGCGGGGTCGCAGCGCGCGCCCCACACGCCGCCCTCCAGCGACACGCCCTCCTCCGCGCTGTTGTAGGTGTAATGTATGTGTGTGTCCTTACCGTTGCCATTGGCTTGTTTAGTGTCCCCGTTGTGTTCGTGATGGTGAGGGTAGTGGTCCCATGTCAGGGGGGCGGGGTCGCAGCGCGCGCCCCACACGCCGCCCTCCAGCGACACGCCCTCCTCCGCGGTGTTGTAGGTGTAATGTATGTGTGTGTCCTCACCGTTGCCATTGGCTTTTTTTGTGTCCCCGTTGTGTTCGTGATGGTGAGGGTAGTGGTCCCATGTCAGGGGGGCGGGGTCGCAGCGCGCGCCCCACACGCCGCCCTCCAGCGACACGCCCTCCTCCGCGCTGTTGTAGGTGTAATGTATGTGTGTCCTCACCGTTGCCATTGGCTTGTTTAGTGTCCCCGTTGTGCTCGTGATGGTGAGGGTAGTGGTCCCATGTCAGGGGGGCGGGGTCGCAGCGCGCGCCCCACACGCCGCCCTCCAGCGACACGCCCTCCTCCGCGCTGTTGTAGGTGTAATGTATGTGTGTGTCCTCACCGTTGCCATTTGCTTGTTTAGTGTCCCCGTTGTGCTCGTGATGGTGAGGGGTAGTGGTCCCATGTCAGGGGGGCGGGGTCGCAGCGCGCGCCCCACACGCCGCCCTCCAGCCACACGCCCTCCTCCGCGCTGTTGTAGGTGTAATGTATGTGTGTGTCCTCACCGTTGCCATTGGCTTGTTTAGTGTCCCCGTTGTGCTCGTGATGGTGAGGGTAGTGGTCCCATGTCAGGGGGGCGGGGTCGCAGCGCGCGCCCCAGACGCCACCCTCCAGCGAAACGCCCTCCTCCGCGCTGTTGTAGGTGTAATGTATGTGTGTGTCCTCACCGTTGCCATTGGCTTGTTTAGTGTCCCCGTTGTGCTCGTGATGGTGAGGGTAGTGGTCCCATGTCAGGGGGGCGGGGTCGCAGCGCGCGCCCCACACGCCGCCCTCCAGCGACACGCCCTCCTCCGCGCTGTTGTAGGTGTAATATATGTGTGTGTCCTCACCGTTGCCATTGGCTTGTTTAGTGTCCCCGTTGTGCTCGTGATGGTGAGGGTAGTGGTCCCATGTCAGGGGGGCGGGGTCGCAGCGCGCGCCCCACACGCCGCCCTCCAGCGACACGCCCTCCTCCGCGCTGTTGTAGGTGTAATGTATGTGTGTGTCCTCACCGTTGCCATTGGCTTGTTTAGTGTCCCCGTTGTGCTCGTGATGGTGAGGGTAGTGGTCCCATGTCAGGGGGGCGGGGTCGCAGCGCGCGCCCCACACGCCGCCCTCCAGCGACACGCCCTCCTCCGCGCTGTTGTAGGTGTAATGTATGTGTGTGTCCTCACCGTTGCCATTGGCTTGTTTAGTGTCCCCGTTGTGCTCGTGATGGTGAGGGTAGTGGTCCCATGTCAGGCGGGCGGGGTCGCAGCGCGCGCCCCACACGCCGCCCTCCAGCGACACGCCCTCCTCCGCGCTGTTGTAGGTGTAATGTATGTGTGTGTCCTCACCGTTGCCATTGGCTTGTTTAGTGTCCCCGTTGTGCTCGTGATGGTGAGGGTAGTGGTCCCATGTCAGGGGGGCGGGCTCGCAGCGCGCGCCCCACACGCCGCCCTCCAGCGACACGCCCTCCTCCGCGCTGTTGTAGGTTTAATGTATGTGTGTGTCCTCACCGTTGCCATTGGCTTGTTTAGTGTCCCCGTTGTGCTCGTGATGGTGAGGGTAGTGGTCCCATGTCAGGGGGGCGGGGTCGCAGCGTGCGCCCCACACGCCGCCCTCCAGCGACACGCCCTCCTCCGCGCTGTTGCCCACCGACATGGAGAACTGCACACACAACACATTGCTTTTACAATTGTTTGCTATATCATTGGTTATTCTAATATTATTAGAACAGCTCTTAGTGTTTATAGTTTATATTAATGAAATTTTAAAAGTAAAATAAATCAGTGTTTTAATAGTAGTTTATAAAAGTGTTGCATAAAGAGGAACAATATCTCACTATACTTAAATTATTACAAAAGTAAGTTACTTAATGAGTAAGTTTTGGAGAAAATCTCATAGAAAATCTGTATTATAAAATAACTTTTTAATAGTACTGTGTCATTAGTCATTATTATATCATAGGCTTTATAATTTAAAAATCATAATTCTATATGTTCGACATGAGATTAGATAAATTATTTTAATATGGATTTTCTCCTAAAGTTATGAAATCCTTGATTTTTTGATACTATCGTCACGCAACGATGAACCGTCGGTACACGTACCGTGTCGGGCGGGTCCTGCGCCCCCCGCGTGCGCAGGCGCAGCTGCAGCGGCGCGGCGTACTCACCCGCGGCGCCCGCGCGCGCCTCCACCAGCAGCACCAGCCCGCCGCCCGTCATGTTGCCCTGCCAGTGCCACACACAACTGTATAACTAGTGGACGCATTCATATTCAATTCATACTAGTTATCCCAGCCAATATATATTTGATAACATACTGTATGTCAGGAAAAATATATCTAGCTATACTAAAGTGACGTCACAGACAGAAATCTACGTAATAAAAATAAACTACTCCCTCCGTGTTATCGGCTTAGCAAGGTTAGTCATTCTTTCAAGGGGGAAGGTATACGCTTTTATAATAAATTGCCTGAATCGGTCCTTTGTATGCCCGACAATAAATTTAAAACCTTTATAAATACCACTTTATGTGAAAAAGCATATTATAAGACAGTTTATTACCTTAATGATAAAAGTGTCTGGCTTGAGCATGGTGCAGGCGCCTCCTAAAGTGCCGTAATTGTAGCATATTTTGTACTTAGGTGACTATAATAATTGTTTTGTTGTATTATACAGTCTTTTTGATTTTGACACGAGACCAATGTACATTCGTCCACATTTAGTCTTAAGAAAATGTGTAAATGAGTCAATTATTTGAAAAGAGTGACCGAGAGTTTTATTGCCAGGTTCTTTCTCTCGGTTCTACTTATTGCTTTGCGAATCTGGCAGTACATGTAAATATAGAAGCAATGACATTTTTTATTTTAAGTACTTACTGACGCTTGTAAGAGCCATTTAGTGACCTATACAAATAAATAAATCATTTCATTTCATTTCAGCGAACTTTGTATCGTCTCAAATAAAAAAAAATAAAAAATATATTTTAATATTTCATGCAAATGTATGTATTATTAATTATAATTGAAAAACGCGACAGACGGACAGACAGACAAATTGTCGTATTAAATATATAGATTTGCACTCGATGTTCTTGACGATGCAAGAACAATGCCTGCAAATAATTGTCGGTTACGGTTTAGGAATACAATTAATGTAATTATTGGAGAAAAAAAGAGTCTACTAAGGCTTTTGACAATTTTTTTTTCCACAGGCTGTATAGCTGTTGCCTCGGGACTGGTATTGAATGTAGATTCAACTTTCATTACTCTGGGACTTGATTTTGTCCTACTTGCTGATGCAGTTAGTTACACACAGACAGGTTTCGATGAAGTTTCGACGATCGTAAAGGCATTGTAAAATTAAACTATTTAATCAGGATCAATCATAAAGGCAGAGAAAACAATCAAAAATGCATTTACAAATCAAAAAGCTTCGATTTGAAAAATGAATTACATATCTACCCGTTATCATTAAAATAAAAGGTGTTTTTTTATGGACGATTCAGTGGAAGTATTAGTAGCACTACACATACTTACCGAATGGCAACACGCGGCAGTACACGTGAAGGTGAGTGATACGTACCTTGATCTTGACGTACGCGGTGAGTGGCAGGTTGTGTTGTCTGGCGGGCGGCGACACGCGCAGGCGCACCAGCGCGCGCGTGTCGCCGGGCGCCAGCAGCCACGCGTCGCGCGGCAGCGTGTCGCCCGCGCCCGCGCCCGCGCCCGGCAGCGCCAGGCGCAGCCACGCGCCCGACGAGTACACCTCGCTCACCTGCACCGCCCGCGCACATGATACACCGCACAGTGCGTACGACACCAGAGCTCGGAAGAGTTATTGTCGATAACCAGTGATATTATACGAAATTTCAAATAATGTCCCGTGAACAACATTTTTTTACGATATCCAATTGGTTATCGACAAACTCTTCCATTTTTTTGTATGTTAATTCATCTGTATGAATCCAGCGTCGCCCGCGTGTTATCTCATTCCCAACACCTCCCTACCCACGGACCACGGAACATATCATCAGATTAAAAGATCATGTTTTGAGCAACTTATTTTTTCTTTTCTTTCCAAATATCTTCCTCGTTACAATAACCAAAAAAATAAGCGAAATTGGTCCAGTTTCAACTGTTCCCTCGTGATGCCGTGACCAAAGAAAATGAGGATGAACACTGTTAGATATATTCGCCGCAACAAGTCATTCCTACTTACATTCTAAAACGTCATATCTAAAAGATCATTAACAAACTTATATGTAACTAATTTAATATATTTTATTGAACAACGGATATAAAAAAAATGTTTTTTTTAAATGTACTATTCTAGTCCAAGGTTCATTGTAAACTTATAAAAATTCACATTACACAAATACTTGTTCTGCTACTCAGTTACTAAGCAATTGTACATTAGTTTACATAGAGATAGTATCTGTATGTTTTTAATTTAATATTAGCACACATATATATTACACTCAGTGGCGTAGCTACCTAGGGGCTAGGGGCTAGGCGGGGCAGTGCCCGGGGCCCTCAAGCTCAGGGGCCCTCGAATCCTTGCCAAAAATCTCGATCAAACTGAACTTTTGGAAATTTCTCCCATTTCAAAATAAATATGACAGGTTGCAACCCCACTTTAATCATGACAACTCAGTGGAGAGAAATTCAAAAGTTATGGCTAGGGAATTCCCCTAAATTCTTTCTGTAGGTTGGCAGTGTTATCAATTTGACGGATAGTGATATGTGCGTTTTATTATTCATCGATGTGCGTTTTATTGTGATTTCGAGTTAAGATTTTTTTCGAGAACGGTTAAAAAATTAATGCTGTATCAGGAGTAAGGAGGCTAATTAATGTCAATAAACTTTTTTGTACTGGTCAATATAGTGGTTCAATTTTATTTGATTTTACCTCTCATATTGATGTCCGTTAACTCAATAAATCGTGTCAAATCTATAGATTTCGGCAACAGCTCATTGTATAACACGAAATATCGTGAAAAAATGCAAGTCACCTGCAGTAGGTACATTAATTCAGGTCCGCGGGCAGGAGATCGTTCACGGTCTCCACCGTTAAATATGGTAACACTAACAGTGATAGTTTTTTTTTTCGGGGATTCCCCAACGACACTTGTAGCGTATTATTGTGTTTCTCGTTCCTTTTATTTTACTTTTAACGTCGTCAGTGCACAGTGAGTACCTACTCGAGCACAATCTAATATTGTATTATTGTATTGTTTAAATAAATTAGAAAACTAAAATTATGGATAAAAAAAAGAAACTCAGTGGTGCATTTAAACGCAAACAACGCCATGAAAGAGAAGATAGTAAGTACCTAAACAAAAATTTAGTCGGCCTACTGCGAGTACATCTGGCCATAATATTTCTATTGATAGTGACTCAAATAATGTGGTAACTGCAGTGTTGGTTGAGAAGCCTACTGAATAAGATTCGACAATTATTGCAGTTGGAGATACCTCCGCCGCCGATCATGTGAACGTGGATGATGTTTGCATGACACACATAAGAGCGGAGGGTTTGGAGGAACCACAGACCTCTACATTTTTCGAAAATGCGTACGACAAATCTTCTTGAATCTTCTCTATTTCGTTTTATTAGCCAAAACCTACACCAAGTATTAATTGTAAATTATGTTTTTACTGTTTAATATTTTTATTACCTGCCCTGCAGTGCACAAAAAGAGCTTAAGTAGCTTAGCATTTTTAAAGTATTTGTATATTTCATATTTTTATTTGATAAAACCTAATCAGTTTACATAGCAGTGGGGCCCCATTTTTAATTTGCCCCAGGGCCCTTGGTTACCTAGCTACGCCACTGATTACACTACACCTATTTATATTAGTTTAAATATCAACTATTATTTTTTCAGTATTTGTAAGTAAACCCCCCCCGGGTTTACCTGCACGGGCTGGTCGGTGGGGTTGTGCATGGTGAGCAGCGGCTCTACGGTGGCGTTGAGCGGCACGCGCACGCCCACCAGCGGCCACACGCCCCACTCGCTGCACACGCCTTCCGCAGACACCTGCCAGGAACCACACACTACATTGACTGACACTATCACTAAGCAAAACAACGTCTCTATTTCAAAACTAATAAAAATCGATCAAGTTATTTCACATGATGTCCGACCAAACCAAACCAACAAACAAATATGAATAAAATCCTTACTAAGGGCGAGTCAAATACAGCATCAATTTTTTGGAGGTCGGTAATAGTTTTCAAATAAATATCCATCATAAAGCTTCCTCATAAGATCCCACTCCCATTGAAGGGACCTAATTTCAACTATACTACGAGTACGAAGTTATAACAATATGCTTTATTGATATGGCCAAGTGACTTGTGGTTACGCGGTCTGGTTGTATTCTCTCAGTCCCTTCAACAGTACGGCAAGGATACTAACAGGATACTTATGTACTCCCAGTGAGGTGTGTATGTAGAGGTGTGCAGAGACTGGCCCCTCGCGCCTCCCCAGGTACACCACGCTGAACGTCGTGTTGGCTTGCGGAGGTAGTGTCTGGAAAGAAAGGGACAACACGTTGGTCAAGTTATTCTCCAAGACTTGGCTATGAATTGCCGGCAATAGATGCCATAACATATCTTCATTTCAGTCAAAGATAAAAGAATTATACGTATGATATAGTAGCATAGATGGATGAGGCATTTAAAGAATGCAATTATTTTATTTGGCAGGCACGATACTTCACTGTTATAATTGACACAGAGTTATTTATTTATTTTATTATTTATTTAGTTATTTTATTTTTGGGTGCTAAGGGGCTCTACCAACATCTTTAGGGCCCCAGCGACCTCACCTGCTAGTGGCGCACCTGATGATAAACGGACGAGGCTCGTTAATTTACGGTACCTAAGGAGTGGCTTCGGCCCCTACGTGGCTACCAGGTGGTACAACAGTGTTGGTCCGGGGTGGTACCACCGTGCAGCTGTGCTAAAGCCCCCCAAGTAACCCCGCCCAGGCTGGGTTGCGTTAGGGGTTCAGCAGCTGCACCGCCGGGCCCGGGGCGATGTATGGTGCAGCAGGCATGGGACCAGTGGGGGCGAAACGGAGTCTAGTGTGGGTGGTGTGGGTCGATTCGCCGGCCAGGGAGACCCTTAGCAACGGCGTTGCCGCGGCCGCCCGCAACACAGTCATGGGGCCCGCCTGGGACCAACCACCCCAGGAGGCTGCCCCACATGTTGCGCATAATCCTGATGTGGGATCGCCGCTCCGGGTGGTAACCGGTGGGGGGTAGCGGCGGCCTTGCATCAGGGGGGTTTGGGAGCCCTTCCGTCCGGCGAGTCGGCTTCGACCTAACCACACGGTTCTAAGACAAAGCTAGTCCCTGCGCTTTGTCACTTACTGCTGCACCAAATGTCGCCCTGTCTTCACGCTTCTTCTTCTTCAAAATCTACAATGGCAGTGTAACAAAGAAAAAATAAACGTTACACAGCGGCCCTAGGAAACCCCACAACTTCACTTTTCGAGGTGGAGTTCACTAACGTCCGTGAACTCCATGCGAACCTCGATGCCGTCCACCATCACCTTGAGACGGCACGGCCCGCTGTGATGTTCCTCACGGAGACACAAATACGCCGCCCTGACGACACGTCTTACCTGTGTTACCCCGGCTATGTCATCGAGTAACAATTTCGAGACAAAGCCGGGGTGTGCGTGTTCGTTAGGGCGGATGTTTGCTGCCGCCGGTTGCGCTGCCTAGAGAACCCCTCCAATTCCGTCCTTTGGCTGCACGTAGACCATGGCTCTATGAGCCAGATCTACGTGTGCGTCTACCGTTCCCACACAGGGGATTCTGAGACAACAAAGCTCTTCCAGTACCTCAGCGAGACGGCTGATGAAGCGCAGGTGCGGTTCCTGAACGCTGACTTAGTATTTCTGGGGGACTTCAATGGCCATCACATTGAATGGCTGGGGTCCCTCAAGACTGATCATGCGGGTAGAGCCGCCCATGCGTTCGCTCTCTCCCACGGTCTGACCCAGATGGTATGCGGGATCACCCGGATACCAGACAGGTCAGATCACGCGCCCGCTCTGCTGAATCTACTGCTGACGAGTCGCCCAGCCCAGTACAGTGTTTCGGTAGGAGCCCCACTGGGTAGTTCCGACCACTGTGTTGTTCACGCTGGCATGAAGGTGTCACCACCGCACGTCCTGTACAAACGTCACGACGACTATGGCACTACTCGTCAGCGGATTGGGACGGTCTACGCGATTATTATGCGTCCGTCCCCTGGAGCCAGCGCTGCTTTGTAGGAAAGGCTCCTTCGGATAGTGCTTCTGCGATTGCTGGTGAGATCAGTTTAGGGATGGATTATTACATCCCTTTCACTGATGTCGCCAGTATCCGCAGAGTCCGTCTCTGGTTCGGGCGAGATTGTGCCAAAGCTGTTCGACAAAAACAGTCGGCATATCGCCTGGATCAGGGCCCGGGCTGTGCGCGACCCAAACGTGGGCCACCTCAAAGCAGCGTACAACCGGGCCACAAAATCGAGTAAGAGGGCCTTTAAGAGAGCGGATGCCCAGCGCGTCGCGCGGCTTGGTCAGGAGCTCACTTCCCATCCCACGGGCAGCCGTGGATTCTGGCAACTGGCCAAAGCCGTGCAATCTAACTTTTGTCAGCCCTCGCTGCCACCGCTGCGTTACCCAGATGGAACACTGGATTGAGGAGGAGAGACGACGACTCGTGGCTGATCTCAACCGTAACCTCGATAGTATCTCTCAATGGGGTACCGAGAACCTGGTCGAGTTCAATGCCCGCAAAACACAGGCGTGTGCATTTACTGCGAAGAAATCCCCTTTCCTTCCCCTACCCTCTCTTCAGAATGCATTATTACCAATGAAGGACAACCTTGATATCCTTGGCATAGACGTTCGTCGAGAGCTCAATAATAAAAACTACATCGAAAGATGTATAGGGCTAGCTTCGCGGAAACTACGAATACTGAATAAGGTAAAGAGATTCTTTACACCGGACCAGAGGTGTCTGCTGT
The DNA here is from genome assembly GCA_963556515.1 of Nudaria mundana. Taxonomy (NCBI): domain Eukaryota; kingdom Metazoa; phylum Arthropoda; class Insecta; order Lepidoptera; family Erebidae; genus Nudaria; species Nudaria mundana. The sequence continues at coordinate 20,041,602 of OY748302.1, read as the reverse complement.
ACAAGACGCAGATTAGACCCTGCGTCGAATACTGCTCTCACCTCTGGGACGGCTCCGCGAAGTATCTGCTGGACGCTCTCGACGCTATGCAGCGACGGGCAATCCGTATTATAGATTGTCCGGAGGTAACGGGAAGCCTTGAGCCGCTAGTTCAGCGCCGAACAATAGCTTCCTTGGCCGCATTCTACCGTATTTACCACGGCGAGTGTTCTGAAGAGCTCTTCAATCTGATCCCACCCTCTTCCTTCCGATCCCGAACGACTCGTGCCGGGCAGAGATGCCACTCCCACACAGTGGATAGCATGTGGATAGTGGTAGCATGTAGCTGCCGAACGATAGTGGCCTGGAACGCCCTGCCTGTGCACGTGTTTCCTCCCACATATAATCCTGGGTTCTTTAAGCGGAGCGTGAAGAGGCACATCAGCAGGTCGTCAAGTTGAGGGCCACTCTCTATAGTATTACGTGCTGTGAGAGTGGCCCACAATCGCTAGACGTCGTCACGACTTACCACCAGGCGGGCGGCGTCAATTTGGCGAACCAAACATAAAAAAAAAAAAATATTTACGTGGTGTCAGTTTCATCGAAAAATTAATAACCGAACTGTCTAGGCCAGCAAATCCCCTAAGTCATCCTGTTACCTCACCTTAGATAATGGGTACAATATTACAGAAATCTACTGCTGCAAATGATATCCTACCAAACAACAAGAAAAGAAAGATTTGTAATAATAAAAAAACTACTCTTAAAAAGAAAAAAACTGTGTCATATAAGAAAATCTAATAAAATAAATCAATATGCTCACGTTTCTACAAAAAGAAGTGAAATCCTACCAAAAACATTCTGTAAAAAACTAGCCAAGTCTCAATGAAGCTGCTTGTTTATCTCTAAAAAGTAATGAAATCTAGACAAAGTCGTGCCAAGTTTAAGGTTCCTTACGGCGATTTCTTTATTATTATAGTTAATGTTGTGTGACTTGGCCGTTGAAGGGTAAACAGGGGTACAAAACCAGGTGCTCCATGACACCATTGCACCAATCTGTCGCCAGAACCGCTACACATTGACGATGGAAAATTGCCACTTGGAAAACGTTGATTCAATAACCAGTCAATTGTAGGCTTGATAAAGCTGCGTATTTCAATAATACTTATGTATAGGCGAGAATGAAACAAACAGTTACAATTATTTCTAGTACAGATGGACTTCTAATCATTGATAGAAGTCCGTCTGTACGTCTATTTTATTTTAGATCGGTGGTCGATACGACGCTCCAAAAAGAAGAGAGCAGAAGACAGCATTGTCAATGCTGAATGCATGTGTTGGACAATCAACAACACCCTAAAATGAGACACTAGCGTCCAATTACCAATACCAGTATGGGCTATTATCTCGCTTACCTAACATAGGTAGTTACAACAAATATAACATTACATGTAAACAAAATTGACTTGTACATACTAACGTATAAAGATGTTCAAACGGCCAAGTCACACAACATTAACTATAATAATAAAGAAATCGCCGTAAGGAACCTTAAACTTGGCACGACTTTGTCTAGATTTCATTATTTTTTAGAGATAAACAAGCAGCTTCATTGAGACTTGGCTAGTTTTTTACAGAATGTTTTTGGTAGGATTTCACTTCTTTTTGTAGAAACGTGAGCATATTGATTTATTTTATTAGATTTTCTTATATGACACAGTTTTTTTCTTTTTAAGAGTAGTTTTTTTATTATTACAAATCTTTCTTTTCTTTTTTTCCGGTTCTGATTCTTGTACAGTAGCAACAGTTTTTCGTATTGCCCATTCGCGTTAATTATTTATTCTTTTAGACGGTTTAATTTCTGAAAGATCGGCGCGGGTGGCTATCCCGCCGTCATCAGGCCCCGATCATGGAGGTCCTGTGCGTAGATGAGTCTGCGGCGCCCTGGCCGCTGACTGCGAAACTCAGCAAGGAGGGTACGCTCCCTCTCCCTCTCGGCCGCCTCCTTCGCGAGCATGAATTGCTCGCAGAAGGACACGGCTGCGTTCTACCTACTCGCACTGGAGACCATGGCTTGGAGCATGGTTTCCAGCGAGCGGATATCCACGCCCAGACCCACTACGAGGTCCCGGCGCTGACTTGCCCACGCTGAGCACTCCACCAACGTGTGGAGTGCGGTGTCGTCGTCGGAAACCTCGCAGTGTTGACACCGGGGTGTGACCTCACGATGGATGCGAAACAGATAGCTACCGAAACTTCCATGCCCGGTAACGATCTGCGTCCCACGATACGTGAGGTCACCATGGCGCCTCTGCAGCCACTCGTCCATGATCGGTCTCACCGCCCCGTGATGACGGTGGCACCACCCTTGGGTTGCTCAAGTCGCACCCTCCATGACTCCATGAGATCCTCGATTTCTCGAGACGCAGGCCTGTGGTCCCTCTCCAGCAGCGCCTCTAGAATATAAGACGGGGGCATTACCATATCTCTAATTACAGTTGAGACCAGCTGAGACCAGCTGAGGGTTCTTCATCAGATACTTCAGACCTTCGATTTTTGACATCAAATGAAGCGGCCCACCAAGTTGAATATTTTTTGTAAAGGCGGTATGTCGATCTCTAATAGTTTGGCTGGGCTCTTGTGTTTTCTAATCAGGGTCACCAGGTACTCCAGATCTTCGATTGTCCTAGTTTTTATAGTTTTCCCTTTATGTGGCTATTAAACCCTAACTCTGTACCAAATTTCAGCTCTCTGAGTTTATGGGAAGTACTAGTTCTATTCTGATGATCATGAGTGAGTGAGTGTCATAAATGCGAAACTTTGCTTTCGCTTAACTTCGGAACTAAATGACCTACAGACTTGAAATTTTGTATTTTAAGTATGTGATTATAGCTTACTAGATGACAAAAATTTCTGCGTTCTGGTCTTATCCAGAGGTTCTCAAATAGTGGCCTGAAAATGCAGCGAAATGGTTCCAGTAAAGGATGGTACGGCAGTGTTTGCTTTGCGCTCGACTTGGCGGGGGCCACTGCCGTGCCCCCAGATAGTAATCTACTTTACAGTGCAAAGGATTTTAATGCAATATTGTGCAATAGATGGAATGATTCAAGAGGAAGATTTGTATGCTTAGGTACGTAGACGTGCGAAGTCGGGGCACCTCGCTAGCTACCATCAAAATGTAGTAACGAACGTGCGTACGTCACTAGTGTCGACGTCACAGCTATCTAATTATAACACTGACATACGATAATATTACAGTGAAGTGATAAGAATTTGATAAACTCGATACGAGGGTGGATTGAAAAGTAATCGGCCTAACCAAGAAAATAAATACATAATAAATGAAATATATTTTTATTTTTCAACGTAATCACCATCAAGTTCAATGCACTTTTGCCATCTTCCCTTCCAAGCATTTAGCCCGTTGAAAAAAAAATATTCTTCCTTAGAGTCAAAATATGCGTCTACTGCTGCTTTGACCTCGTCATTTGTCAAAAATCTTTGACCTCCCAAGTGCTTTCTTAGGTTAGAGAACAGAAAAAAGTCTGACGGTGCCAGATCAGGTGAATAAGGTGAATAAGGTGGATGCGGTAACAGTTCAAAGCCACAGTTGTGAATTTCTGCCATTTTTCTTTGCATTTCTGTCAGACGTGTGAACACGAGCGTTATCTTGATGAAACAGGACTTTTCTTCTGATCATTCCTGGACGTTTTTCTTTTATTTCCTCTCGTAACGACGTAGTAAGGTGCAGTAATAATCAGAGTTTATAGTCTGACCCCTTTCAAGATAATCAACCATAATCACACCCTTCGAGTCCCAGGATACTGAAGCCATCACCTTACTTGCCGACAAAATCGACTTAGCATTTTTGGGGGGTGGTGAACCAGGTCTTTTCCACTGTTTTGATTGTTGTTTTGTTTCCGGTGTACAGTAGTGAACCCATGTTTCGTCCATAGTAACAAAACGATTCAAAAAAATCACATTCATCAGCTTCAAATAACTCCAAACAGTCGCGTGCAATAGTCAATCGCATCCTTTTTTGCTCAACTGAAAGCGTTTCAATCTGCGGTCTCCCATAATTAAGTCGAGTATTTTTTTAACATTTTCGTCAGTAGTGGACGTCGAAGGCCTTCCAGAGCAGGGATCGTCTTTCACACTATCTCTACCACGCTTGAATTCTGCTATCCATTTTTTGACGGATGAATATGAAAGAGCGCAATCCCCTAATGTACTGACCATATCATCATGGATGGCTTTTGATGACAGCCCCTTCTTATGGAGGTACTTAATGACGGCACGCTGCTCGATTTGCTCCATTTGCGGAAATGATGTCAGATTGCTTTGTTAATAAATTTATAAAATTAAAACTAATTAAAACAATGGTAAGTATGATGTTCAAACTTTTTCAAATAATAGAATTATTTTTGCTAAAATATAAGACATTAAAACGTAGACATAAATATGTTTCGCCTCTACACGAGGCATTCTCAAGACTGTCTCAGAGAGAACAGCAATATATGAAGCAAGAACATAGTTGTTTTTAAGGTATGAACATGTAAATATCGCTAGCGCGATGTAGGATTTGTCAGAAAACAACAACCGGGGGTAGAAAACTAATTATCGCACACGTTTCAAACTTCACACAATTAATTAACAATTCACGACTTACCAGGCGGGCGGCGTCAATTTGGCGAAACAAATATTAAAAAAAAAAAACAGGTCTGAACTGAACTAAATAATGTGGGTAGATTTGATTTTTAGAACTAAATGGATCAGTGTTAGGCCCACTACTTTTCAATCCACCCTCGTAAAACAATAGTAACACGATACATCTTTCAGCTCAACGTGGGACTTTTGAATTCTGGAGTGTACATAATTCTCAGTCACCAGAATCTAATTGGCAGGTTGATATTGTTTTCATTGGCATAGTTGGAGCTCAACTGTTCACTACAGGGATGCGTTATACTCGTACCATACATTCCCGGACGCCCCTGATGCGCTCTCGGACAAATAACCCCAGGACGGACAGAGGAATGCAGAGTTTAACATTAGATAATTATGTGTGTGTTTATCTGGAATTATCTGTAGCTTTCCAATAGATGAAGTGTTTACATTTTGAAACATAAGTCAAACAAACATTTCTTAGTGCGAGTAAATAAACAGACCTCCAATAATATATATCTCCGAAATCTGATTGTTGCATTTAAATATAACAAGCATTCACAAGATGACGATAGTACTCGTATCTTTATCCGGAGATGCCAAACCGCATGTGGTATATACGGTTTGACCTCTCCTTTAAAACTACACTTTATCAACAACATATTGCTCAACTATCATAACTTATTTTATCTATTGAACTGATTGGTTCTATCTGTCCACTCACAACGCGCAACGCCTTAAGACAGGGCAAGATGCAAGATAAGGGGGTTAAACGGGCTAAGCTGAACATATCACAACAAAGAAGTTCGTGTCCATCAATTGTGTCATAATGTTACGTAATACGTGTTAACATCATTAGTATTCCTAATAGTTAGTTTGTTGTGTACCACAGCACAGGTTAAGGCTGCGAGTCGTTTGTAAACAACAAGTTATCGGCGTCAGATAACGAGCGCGAGCATCAGCGGACCCAACGTGACACCACACGACAATATCATTATGTCACCACAGTTGCGTTAACCTCCAATAGTATTAAATAATACTTTCAGCTGAGAACGAGAATGACCTGAACACTTTTGGAAGAAGATTTCCACTCGGTTCTGACGTCATATCCAATCCCATTAGCTTTATTTGTCAGTTTGTGGTCGACATCGATGACTTGTAAATGACAAAACAAATTAACAAAATGCCCATGTTGATACTACAATGAGCCTTTATTTGTAACGAAAACTGTTATAATTAACTCTAACATATCATTGAGCCACGTGCGTCAGGAATGAGGAAAACATTCAACGTCCGTAGGAATTAAACAGTGACCCGGTTCTACAAATATCTGTGAGGTGAGTAACCCCTGATAGGGTTGCCATGTTCCCCGAAAACCCATAACTACCGTAACTACATTTTACAATGAACTCGTGTACGGAGAAAGGCATTATTAGCATTTTCATGCAATTTAATTTGCAGATGAGCTATCGAAAGAAACTAGAACCTTTGGACACAAAAAGGAACTCATTCCTCACTAGGAAAGGTGAGGAAAGGTCAACTGATCTAGAGCTGCAACTGTGGATAACACTAAGACAATCTTGGATAAAGATGGTAAATTAATTAACCTTTTTATTTTATTGAAGCTTATATCATCCTGAGAGACCGCACCCAATCTCTATAAACCAGAGTTTCCCGGAGTAAACAGTTGCGAGGCGACTACCCCTGGCGCATGGCGGGAGGCGGGACAGCGATTTCCGCGTCACCAGCATCAACTCATAAATAGCGTCGTCGATATTTATAGATGACTTGTCCACAACACACGAAGGTGTCGAATCGACACGTAACGCGTAATTATGCAGATCCTGGATTCCTAAATATTACATAATTATTAAGGGCGATTGGATCCCTATTATAACAAGACATACTCGAGGTTGATCACTAGGATCAGCACTAGGAGCAGCTTGTCTGTTTGATAAAACGCGTTAATGTAAACAACTATTAAATAGTTGTATAATCCATTTATACAGGAAGGCCAACATAGACTAGCGCCACGAACTGCTGCCACGTAGATGATCAAAGAGTCCACGATCTTCCCCTGTGTCTAACTTCTTAAAGGTCAAGCCTTGACTTCAAATATTTATAAACGAGTTTAGCTATATGTAGATATTGCCCGAAGACGTTTTGCCGATAGCGATCGGATAAGGAGTCATAAAACGATATTTCCGTTTAAGGTAACTTCGCAGATAGATTATATCTACGACACACAGTGCGAACCGACCGGCTGGCAGCAACAAGCGGCCCTGACTTGTTTACATAATTTCAACAGTTTACACTAAGTACGAGTAGGACCAGCTTGTTATAAAACTGTATGCATTTGGACACATCTACGAGTAGCACATCTAGATACTAAAATAGACTGTTATGTAGGTAGTTTGTAAGTAAATATGAATGCCCGTGAGAAACCGTGAGTGTTAGCTTAGTCAAATCATGTTAATACTTTCTAAGCTGTTTCTTCTATGTTAGTATGACATATATGAACGTGTGGCTACTAGCCCAGAAAGCCAAAACACACAGACTCTACAGACAGATAGACCAGTATGGTTTGGAAATGTAGACACTTTGGTCAATCGATTAATAACACTCTTCAAAACAAATATTTGCAGATTGTAAAAATATTTGACCCGACACGGGATCTCTGGTGCAGGGGCAGTTACTGTCCATTATTTCGTTAGGGTGAACCGAAGTTAGAAGGTCCGGCTTAGATCCAATAAAGCATTTTTTTTACTTTCTACACGTAGGGCTGAACCTATGTGACTTGAGAGCCTAGCCTATTCATTGATTGGGTAAGAACTATTTATTTAAGTATTTTATTTCTAAATATTTAATTTAGTACAGTTCTAGTACATTAGAAAGTATCAATGAAATTAAATGAGCATTGACTGTAGACGTCGCCCGCTTCCGCGCCGCCGCCGCCGGTGATCTGGCAGCACATAATACATTAATGATTAGCCACCGATTAATCGCAACCGTTAAGACAACACTTGCATCGCCCACCCACCAGCGCTCACCAAGGTCGCAAGTCGTCGTGAGCACTCGTCAACACGGGACCCTGAGGCGCTGAGACGAAGGTATGTCCACTAACTATACACACAGAACTTTCCTCTTGTTATCACTATTACATCAACAATCATTGACACTGGTTTCCTAAATTTAGATTTTTTTGGAGCGTTCATGTTGCATTTGAGCTAAAACAAAATGGCAGCTGCTCCAACATTCTCGATCATTGACCATGAGCCTCAAAATTATATGGAGCTGTGGCATTACACAGCGGGCAGGGGAAGGAGAAAGTTAAGGTTTTAGGGAGTTCAAAATAGTTCAGAACTGCTCAAACCAATGGTATTATTTTTGCCCTATATAGCGTGAGATCATTATTGTGACGCAAGCTACATACCACCTGTGTCTACTGCTCAGGCTCAGGGGAGAAAGTGGAGACCTTTTATGGATAACCAGGCATATTATCTTAACACGGTAATTATACGAGTATGTATACAATAAGTACTTACTCAAAACAAACATAATATTATAACGAGTATTATGTAGAATATAAAACAAGTTCAAGGTCCAAACAATTAAGCGAAAGAATCATTTTCAAATGGTTATTTATGTACTTAATTTAGTATTTTTATAATATTACTTGACATAAAATTGTAAAATGTTGACATTCATATGTGCTCTTATGTGCCTAAACTGAATAAAGGAAATTGATTAATGATTCTTTGAAGTTAAAATAAAAAAGCCAGGGGTGAGGAAATAATGCACGGTCCGCTGGTCAGACGCGTGCTGCTCACCAGACCGCGCACAGGCACTACGTACTACCACCAACTGCCCAACCATGGCCAAGGATCGAGGATCAATACATGGCCATTTGAACATTACACACACTGATAGTAGACCGGCCCTGGCCCCTGACTGCAGCGATTGTATGTCGGTCCTAGTTGTTGGAACAAATAATATCTTGGCATTTTATGTCGCAGGTTTATGGCAAAATTTTTGATGGTCCAACACCGGAGGATGACAAAATGTTATTATAAACCTAATAAAATCCAGGATTTTGATCAAAAACCTAAACTTGCTTAGGTGTATGAAAAATTGAACTTATAACGCGATCGACTGGTAGATTTGCTTGACAGGGATAGGAAATAATGGTGTTTGTTACAGAAGCGATCTTTGTTATGCCTATGTACTGCGACTACATTATACAGATTGCCGGTTGCCGGTAACAGATACATTAGTTTGTAACATCGGTGAAGTATGAAGTGTGTATTTCTGTAGAATGTAAAGATATTGTTTCACTCAAAGACCTTATAATACAACGGACATAGGATCTAGAACAAATCGCAAGAAAATAATGTCCCGAGTCGACCTATACATTATACATAGGCATACATAGATATAAACAAATTTCATATTAAAATTTAAACCTTGATTCAACGGAATAGTGTTCACTTTTGTTTGCACTAATTTATCGCATTACGTAGCTTCTATCTGTCCGCCTGACTAATTCACCTTATGCAGCTTATACTTAAAATTACGTGAACATAGAAACAATGGAGTAGGTTTATTTTGTTAAAGTCTTTTAAGGATTCCATGATATGTACCTACGTAGGCGTAATAATTAATGTAAGACTACAATAAATTCCATAATCTTATAAATTGTAATTACTTGTTTATGTTAGACGAAATAAGCTGAAAAACTAATTAACGACTGACAAAGATTTTTTTTTCGAGTCAGTTTCATAATAAGTAACTGTAGTGTATGAATAACAAAAAGGGAATTAATGAATTTAACTAATTATAATATTATAAATGCCAAACTTCTTGCGGGTGTCAAAGTTCTTCCGCTTTCATTACTATTTTCATAACGCTATGTCGCTACGTCTACTACAAGATAGCCGTGTTTCAAGTGACTGAATTAGTTGCTAAAACTGCGCATCATTAATTTATTTTTATCTTATGGTTCATTTTTGGGATACGAAATTATTGGCTACTAGCTGATCACCGTGACTCCGCCCGCGAGATATAGTTATCTCGGCCCCGATTCCCGTGGGAATACATTACCGAGAATCCAAATAAAAAGAAAATAACAGTACATACACGAAATAAAATGACATGTGTAATTATATTTATGACAAAACAATGATACCCTGTGAAAATTAAAAACATTTTTGGGCTTATCTCCTCCATTCAATCAAGGGATTCTTGTACAAGTTTCATAAAGATCGGACCTCTTTTTGTTATGTCCATAAAATGAGCCGAACAAACAAGATTGTTATTTTTTGGATCAAAATATTCTTCTCGCCGTGCTAGGGCAATAATATTTTTCCATTGTGCACAGTGTACTGGATCCCGAGGAAAACTGAAATAGATGTTGGTTCATATAACGAAAAAAAAATCATAAAGAGCCAAGGCGTCTCCACTATAATCTTTGTTCCAAATAGTTTTATCGCTATCGGTAATCCGAATAAATCTGAATGGTCATTTTGTTAGTACATTATTCAGTGAAAATGAAATGGTCTCTTTCTTTTTACTGAGCTTGGGAGAGTTCGAAAGAGACAGATAGGTACTTCGGTATTGGACTGGATTGCAATATTTACTTTTGTCTTTTAATTTATTATCGACGAAATACTGTATTTTAAGTGAAATAATAAATTGCAAATAATAAAACAAAAGCTTATTTACTGAAAATATGATACACCGTCTTCAATTTGCTTTTTTTTCGTAGTTTTTACACGTTTTTACAATACAGTACGGCATTGTGCAACGTGTTGTCGTTCAGTTGTCAAAATCAAGACTGGCGCGCGATTGTTTCTCTTTTAGCGTTTTGTTTCTCTTTTAGTTCGGACACTTTTGAGCGATGATCCGAAATCCATTGTATTTAAAATCATTGGTTTCACTTGTCATAAATATTTCATTAGTACTGACTTTTTGCTTGTAAACCTGCGCTACGCGGCGAGACTAATGTCTACGTTAAGGCTGCTACATACAGTCCGGCTTGCCGCACAAAGAAGCCGCCGGGGCGGGTTGCGCGGGGTGCCGGCGTCAGTTCATACATACATGACTGTCCCAACCGGAATGATTCTTGGCGGCTATTCGCGGCCTAAGCCGGCGGCAGTGCCGCTCGGCATAACACCGGCGACTTGGCCGCCGGCACTGTGTGTAGCAGCTTTTAGAAACAGTGAAACCATAAAAATATGACGAACAGGCCCCGCCTTGTGAGCGATACCCGTTGTGGAATAATACGAGTACAATAACTTCATCTTAGTTTAACCTAAGTCCCGGTCGTAATCAACGTTTGGCTTTGAAGTTTGTATGTGTTTTTGGCTTCGCTCACTCCAGAAAGTTCTTCAAATCTGGCAATAGTTTAAGCACAAAAGGTCACGCTATACTAGGTATACACTTGTGTAGGTAATGTTATATGACTGAGGAAAACATCAGGATATATCAGTTTGTTTAGACCTGTAGTCGTACGAGTACGAGTACGAAGCTATATTAATCGAGGTAAAGGAGAACCGCAACACCTAGACCTTTACACCTAGACCGTATTCTTTCAATAGTGTAGTTAGTTTACATAATGTCAGTGTCGAACTGTCAACTGTCAACTGTCAATCGAGAAAATTGTGATCACGTGACCAAATTAACATATTTTTTTGTAAATGCTTGGGACTTCATTTCATTAGCTGAATATGTGCAGCGACTGAAGTCAACGCTGGCTGTGCTAGGCCTGTGCCCATCAGCAGCTTATCGATGATGAATCAGTATACCTACTTCATGTTGTTCGTTTTGTTGAAGATTGTGCACCAATTGCATGGCGTGAAAATATTTACAAATACAAAGCCTGTATTTGTACCAGACAAACCAGCCGTGTAATGGCGTTGGATTAGGTCAAAGTAACAAGTAACAGAGGGAAGCGGTGAGAGGTCGTCACTCGTCAGGCTGACTCAGGCTATCAGGTACCGATATAGGTTAATAACGCCGAACGCCGCCCATACCCATTACATTACGAACGTTGGGTAAACACTCATTACCAACTATTTAGATAGCGACATACAAATATGTGCCCCCTCTATAAATAAGCAAAATACAACCAGTTTGTTTGTTCCCCGAGTTGTAATCAGAACATTTTATGTGGCACTTGGTAGTTGCCAGAACGCGCAGTCATTTAGTGAACAATGAATTAATTATATTACAATGAATACTTAATTTCCTGTTTATATAGAATTATGAAGTAATATCAACATCATCCAACGACAGACCCAGGTCTAATGGATCGGTTCTTTTTTTCAAAATTTTTTGGGTACCCGTCATAATATAGTTTGTCTAGTCACCAAAGTGCAAAGAAGATATAAATTGGCAGGTCGTCAAGAGTCAGGAATGGATCTTGCTCTATAACTTCAACGCGGTTGCCGTTAAACCTAGCCTCGTCCCTCAGCCACCTATCACAGGTGACACCTGTTGATGTTATTGAGACCAAGAAGATAAGAGCTAGGGTGAACCGCATTATCGTAATATTCACTTCTGTTAATTTAATAAAATACGTCAATGTTTTTGACTAAACTGATCAGCACGTTTGGCGCAATTTCAGTAGAATGTGCTAAATGTGTGAACATCTCGACAGAAGCAACAAACATTGCGTAATTATTGTGTGGCGCGTGTGTAAACAGAAGTAGCGGAACTGCGCCGTACCTAAATAATATTGTATCGTGTCAGTAACAAGAACTCCAACGTACAACAGGTACAACGGAACGCACTCCAGAAGAGAACGAGTCATTCTCGTTATGTGCAACACGTTATCATTATACTTTGGGTACAATAAACGTAGAACCACCGTTTATTTTAGAGACATCTCTCCTATCTGTAATACTAATTAGCGGCTCTACGGTAGTTATCAATACAAATATCAATAATGTTACCTCGTGAAGGGAACAGCATGACAGCCGAGACTCCCAGGTGTAATACTCGAGATCAAATTATTTTGTTGCTCGTCCATGACCTGCACCACTACCGTCTGTGTGTCGTATGTCACCGACCGTGAGTCGCCGCACCCCGATTCAATGAGTCATTTTCGCCAGATGACATTATTGACTTTACAAGGGAAAGTGAAGTCTTAACTTAAATCAAAACTCGATTCGTGATGCTGTTAATACATATTAAAATAAGAAATCGATTGTAGCAGAAACAAGGTACAGTTAAATCCTGAGGGTGGACTTTGCTACATCAACAGGTCTGACTGAACAGATATAGTCGCTGGTTAACCTCGATGTTACATGTCCTAGTGCCATCGACCCTTGTTGGTATCTAAGCTTTGTGAGTCCTGATAAGTATAAGTTGTTAGGTACTTATTATTTAATAGTAATACGATTTAGAACGATGAATGGTGCGGAGTATGATGCGTGTGACCCCGGAGCCCCACCCCTGCGCCGCTGGAGAACGTGCGACCCTAGATAAGGGGCGAGCGGCAGACCGCAGCCAGTAGCAACTGGGCTGTTTATAAATAATATGTTACGCTATCAATATCAACATGCTCGCCTGACAGATAAACTAACCACATTCGACAATATGTTTGTTATTCAGTGACATGTAGATATAGATATCAGTTCAGAGGAGGCCTTGTGCGTGCGGCTCCTAGTCGAGGGAAATTGGAGCTTTATTTTTTGTGCTTCATTATACAGTATGTGATTGACGTCACAGACCTGGTGATAAGCTTCTTTTTTAATTACTGTCCCAAGCCGGCTGCCGCGTGTCCTGTGTACGCCCTCGAAAGGATAACCTTGTGGTCAGGCCATGAACGCATTTTTGTTCGAGTGTTTTGAGACGATCCAAAGTAGTAATTTCTGTGTATGTCGTGTAGTTGGTACTTGTATTATGAATAGATATATCTTGTATAGATTAGAAAAATTTAAAGAAAACATTAAGAATAAAGTACCTCTTTTGGAGTTGAATAATGATAAACACCCGAATGATCATTACGGAGATTTGTTCGGAGTAATCAAATACGAATGTGATAACATTTTCACTAAAAAAACAATAAATGTAAATCAATTTAAAATAAAATTTAGTGATTGGGCTACGCCTGGAATCTATAAAAGTAGAAGGAAATTATATGAATTATACGAGACAAAGGCATCTACTAATGAGCCACAAGTAATTGAACAGATTAAAAAGTACTCCAAACTATTCAAAAAAGTATGTTCAACAGCTAAATCTAATTATATACGGGCTAAAATTGAAAAATCTGATAATAAAACGAAGGCAATATGGAATGTTATTAACAAAGAAACTTGTAAAGCAAAGTCACGTGATCGATCCTTCGAGTTAAAAATAGATGATAAACATATTAAAACTGATTCTGAAGTGGCCAATGCATTTGAATCTTTCTTCACAAATGTTCCAATCACCACTACAAATAAGTTAAATTCGTCAAAAAACGTAGCCAATTCTCTTCTTAAATCTAGTGTTGATAAATGTAGAATTAACTTTGATTTTCAGTATATTGACTCTGTCACTATACTTAAAACTTTTAAACAACTAAATATAAAAAATACCGAGGATCTTTGGGGCATTTCAACTAATATAATAAAATCAATAGTGCCCGCTATAGCACCTCACCTTGCATTCATATTCAATAAATGTATCGATGAAAATCAGTTTCCTCATCTTATGAAGTACAGTAAAATCAATCCTTTATTTAAAGCAGGAGACAAAAGTGATCCTTCAAATTTTCGACCTATTTCCATACTCCCATCCCTCAGTAAAATTTTTGAAAAAATAATATTTAATCAATTGCTTTCACATTTTACAGACAATAAGTTACTTCATAACAAACAGTTTGGTTTCACTAAAGGCAGGAACACAACGGATGCAGGAGTTGCACTTGTGAAACATATATTTGATGCTTGGGAGGAAAAGCAGGATGCTATTGGTATATTTTGTGATCTATCAAAAGCTTTTGATTGTGTTGATCATGGGACTTTGCTACTAAAATTAGGTTATTATGGTGTTTCGAACAGCTCACTTGGCTTACTCGAGTCTTACCTCACTGGTAGAGTACAAAAAGTAAACATTAATGGCACCGACTCTTCTGGCGCCTCATTAGTCATGGGAGTACCCCAGGGCTCTATATTAGGACCCCTTTTATTCTTAATATACGTAAACGATCTTCCTTATTTCACTAAAAATCTTTGTGAGATAGTATTATTTGCTGATGACACATCATTAATTTTTAAAAGTGATAGACAAAAAGTAGCACTTGACGATGTAAATAATACCCTTTCGGAAATATTGCATTGGTTCACAAGTAACAACTTGCTGCTCAATGCGAAGAAAACAAAATGTGTAAAATTTACTATGCCCAATGTTAGACAGGTGGATACTCATATTACTATGAATAATGAATTAGTTCAAATAGTCAATACCACAGTTTTTCTTGGGATAACTCTAGATAGTAAACTACAATGGGGTCTTCATATCACAGCCTTGGCAGGAAGACTTAGCTCAGCTGCCTATGCGGTTAGAAAGATAAGGTCTCTGACTGACGAAAAAACGGCACGATTAGTTTATTTTAGCTACTTTCATAGCGTTATGTCATATGGTCTGCTGCTGTGGGGCTCAGCTGCCGATATTGAGACAATATTCATATTACAGAAACGAGCTATACGAGCAATCTATAGACTCGGACCCCGTGACTCGCTGAAAGAATTATTTAAAGAAATTAATATTTTAACAGTTGCTTCTCAATATGTTTACGACAACATCTTATATGTACGGAAGAACATAGATCTATTCAAAAAAAATTCCGATAACCATAATTTTAATACAAGAAATAAAAATAAATTGGCAATGACAAAAATTAGACTTCATAAAGTTGGTAATTCGTTTGTTGGCAAATGTATAAAAATTTATAATAAAATTCCTCAGGATTTGGTTGACATGCCTCTTAATAAGTTTAAAATAGTAGTTAAAAAATGTTTGATGATGAAAGGCTACTATAATGTAGACGAATATCTTAATGATAAAAATGCATGGTCACCCTAATCTTCTGTTGTTGGCCACTCGTATAATACAATAGAAACTAATTGTAACAATGTAAACAAAACAATATTAAAAAAGAAAATGGATAATCTACCTGAGTTTCTTGCTGGTCTCTTCTCAGGAGAACCAACTTACCGAACCAGCGAAAGAATCATTTTCTAATGGTTATTTATGTACTTACTTAATTTAGTATTTTTATAATATTACTTGACAAAATTGTAAAATTTTGACATTCATATGTGCTCTTTATGTGCCTAAACTGAATAAATGAAATTGATTCTTGATTCTTCTTTGATTGATTGAATACAATAATAAAAACCCACAAAAGTTATATATCATGTCAATTAAAGAACAGGTTTAACTTAAGTACTTTTCTTGACCAGGATCTAATAGTACGGGCGCGGGCGCGGGCCTGACGATAACACAACATTACCTACAATAATTATGATTACTAGTAAATGACATACGAGTACCTACAGTGTGCTAGGCTTTTAAGATTCTGTGGAACAGTTTTCATGTCCATTGCTGCGGGGTCTTAGGTGACACCCGAAGGTATAGTATTCCAGTGGACGCCCGGCGGACTTTGGCCACCTGTGTGGCCTCTTCAGGAGTTTGGTCGGAATGAAAATCCCGCGTCGTTGGGTTTGGGTTGTATCCCGCCTGCTTCTCTAAGGCCGGCGGGTGGCTATCCCGCCGTCCTCAGACCCCGATCATGGAGGTCGATGGTCCTGGGTGTAAATGAGGATATCCACGGCCAGACCCACTACGAGGTTCCGGCGCTGACTCGCCCACGCTGAGCACTCCACCAACGTGTGGAGTGCGGTGTCGTCGTCGGAAACCTCGCAGTGATGACACCGGGGTGTGACGTCACGATGGATGCAAAACAGATAGCCATCATAGCATCCATGCCCGGTAACGATCTGCGTCGCACGATACGTGAGGTCACCATGCCGCCTCTGCAGCCACTCGTCCATGATCGGTCTCACCGCCGTGATGACGGTGGTTCCCCCCTTTGGTTGCTCAAGTCGCACCCTCCAATTCTCCATGAGATCCCGGCGGAGTTGGGACCGCTGGTCCCCGATTTCTCGAGTCGTAGGCCTGTGGTCCCTCTCCAATGCCTCCTTGTGCCATGGAAACAATGACGCAACGGCTCTCGCTTCCAGGTCCCAGGGAGGGGTCCCGTCTAGGAGACATGCAGCCTCTCCGGAGATCGTGCGGTACCCCCGTATGGTTTTGACGGCCAAGGTTCGCAGAGGTCTGTGTAACAGAGTCACGTTCACCCTGACCGCCAATCTATCCGCCCATACGGGAGCCCCGTATAAGGCCATACTCCGCACGGTCCCCAGGTAGTCTCCTGCAAGAGGCGTTGGGTCCCTTTAAGTTGGGTATGAGTCGCGAAAGCGCGATTGATGCCCCCGTCACTTTGGGGACCAAACTTCGGAAATGTGGTCCGAAGTTCCATCGGCTATCAAGTACGATCCCTAGGTACTTCATCGAGGCCTTGATGCCTATACTAACACCTTTGTAATCCCTTTGTAAATGATGTACCTACCCGTAATGAATGCAATAGTGAGGAACGAGAGGATAGGGAATAGGAGTATACTACTCAAACAATTTAAGACTACCGTCATTTTCTGAAGGAATAATAAATCTAGTGAACAAATAAATATTATGTTTTGACAGTTTATGTAGTTTAGTGTTG
This sequence comes from Nudaria mundana, assembly GCA_963556515.1. Lineage (NCBI taxonomy): Eukaryota > Metazoa > Arthropoda > Insecta > Lepidoptera > Erebidae > Nudaria > Nudaria mundana. Next base: position 20,024,189 of record OY748302.1, on the reverse strand, counting down.
TGGTTTAGAACCCGCACATATCACGAGCATCTACAATGTGTAGAACATCTAACCGACACGTGCAAGTTTCGATATTGTTTAAAAGCATTAGATATCCGTTACGGCCGGGCCGTTTAAAGTAAGGTGTCGGCATCGGCAGTGTGCAGTAAGCGACTTCTGTGTCTCCTCGTCTACAACAAGTTACAACATGGGGGTACAGACGTACAGACGTAAGTAAGGGGGGTCAGAACGTAGGTACCTTGGCCTCGAAGAATGAAGCGTGGAAGTCTGGCGTGGTGCCGGCGACGGAGGCAAGGTGCAGCGTCGTGTTGGCGGTATTGGTGAGCGTGACGGTGAGCGCGTGCGGGGCCGCCAGCGCCACGCGCCCGAACTCCAGGCGCGCCGGCGACAGCGCCAGTGCGCCGCGACCACTCTCCTCGGTACCGTCCTTGCCCCATTCCTAGAACGCGACGTCCTAGGTTAATCTCGTTACAAAGCAGTTGTCCATTTGCATCTACTATCAGTGAGTTACCATTGGAAACCACATGCCAAATAATTACATTTTATATTAGGTACTTACCTCAATGTATCAGCGTACATTGAGGTACCTAATGTGTAGATTAACGGTCTTTCTTCAGACCGTTTATCTACACTACGCACTACGCTACGGAAATAGCTGTAATATAAAACGGCCCCCTTTCGTACTACGTTTGGTACTAGAATAGAACATATGCAACTGTGGAGTTTTCTAGGACGTTAACTTTATAACGTGGGTTTACCGTATAGAACATTTACGAACATATTTGATGTCTGACCGCCTCGGTGGCGTTTGTCTGGTGACTGGTGGGAACCCCAATCTCAGCAGGTTTTAGGCAATGTTACTAACACCTGGATGCCCTAGACCACAAAGTTTATACCAAATTTTTATTTAAATATAGTTGCTTATAGACTTTAAAACCGGACTGTTTAAACTCATTTCTCTGAATCTAAGCAGTACTCGTAATACCGAATAATGATCTTCCCGATTCATTGAAGAGAGATAAACCTTCTTCTTTAGTTCCTTCCTTTGAATAGTTCTTTTTCAACAACATTGTTATTTATAACAACAACTTAAATATGTAACAAGAAGTCTCTAAATCTTAATTTGCAATAAAATCGTGTGTTATGTTATGTACGGCCCTTGCGGCCGGTATTAGGACCTCAAATATTTGATGCAACCCTTTAAGGCTTACGCAGACGAGGGGCTGTGTCCGCGAACTTTTGTCCGTCGATGTACATTTCTATAATACCAGTACGGTGACTTACGTGGTGCTTCGCGCCGTACCACGCCATAGGTTTTGGCCTATAAGTTTTGACCCCTTAGGGCTAGATCAAATTTATTGGCTTGCCTCCAGATCGAGGGCTATCCTTAGAGGGATCAACCATCATTGGAGCATAAGCAGTTCTCGAGAGCTAAGGGGGGACAAAAATTACATTCCCCATTTCTATCTAAATGGATACATAACGAGGTACTTTTAGTGCGTTACTACGCACACGAAGAACTAAGCGAGCTAAGCTAACTAAGCTAGTCTGTTATAAACTGTATCTAGTTACTAGTAAGATACAATTTATAACAGACTAGCTGATCGCCGCGGCTTCGTCCGCGTGAGATAGTAACACATTACCGGGATAAAAGTAGTCTATGTTACTCAGGGATGATGTAGCTATATATCAGTGAAAGGATTTTCAAAATCGGATCAAGAGTTACCTATTTGCTTCAAACAAACAAACAATCAAATCCTTCCTCTTTATAATATTTCTATAGATCTATTATAAAAAATCCCACAGATAAAAGTCCCTCTTGTCGGTGTAAGCCTTAAGTTAAGTAAGTTCATCAATAATCCCGGTTGCTTTCGATTAGTAATCCAAGCAAGAAAATAAATTTTCTTTAAAAAAAACCTTACTTTACATAATGATTACGCAATATAGGTAAGTGGTTTGTAATAAACATTACAAGAACCTGTTTGGCACTACAAGTATTAACATTTGTTAATTATTCAATTTAGATAAGGGATCTATTCAAAATGATTCATAACTACTGAACCGATTTTGAAAATTCGTTCACTAATAAGTTGCTACATTATCTCTGAGTGCTATTTTTGTGCTACTTTTTACCCAGGTGATATTATGTTCCTGTGGTAAGTGGGGACGAGGAAACTACATCACACGGGTGCGGAGGTGTGTTGTGTTCATCTAGGATTGGTCACTTTGGTCACTGCACACAATAGCAGCTATTATGTGTAGTGTGCTAAGACTTGTGGCACAATGGTCACTGGAAATATAATTTATCAAATATTATTTTCAACCGACTTCCAAAAAAGGAGGAGGTTCCACTATTTTTTTTTATGTTTGTTACCTCATATGTCTGGGATGGGTGAACCGATTTAGATTGTTTTTTATGTGAAAGCTTTATACGTCCGAAGTTACATTTCAATTTGGTCCCATTCGGACAATTATTTGGTCCCATTTCGGTCATTTAAAGTTGGTTGTGGTGTCAATTTTAAACATATATTTTTAACTACACATATTATTTGAAAATTGGATATTGGAACTTGCATCAACAATTTTAATAAACCTACCTCAACCTAGTAAAGTAAGAAAAATTTTCATTTACACTCTACTTGGTAAATAATATCATAACTTTATTTTCATGCAATGTCTCACCTGAAATGTTATCCCCTCTACAAGGGAATCATGTACTGTCACACCTGTAGACAAAAACAACAAAGCTTTTACTGGCAGTTTAACAACTTCTATACAACACGCCATGCTCATACAAGTGTTGAAATTAGCTTGTGAAGTGGGGGATCACAACACATGTGCAATGTGAATGTCCGTGGCTTGAGTCGCATTAAAACACGTGTTTATTTTCTATTCTTTCAGCAACTAAACGGCAACTCAAATATGTAGTTAATATAGACAAAGTAAACAAAAACCGCCTCGGCCCCGATCTAAAATAAAATCGTACCGCACACTAACACCTCACTACTAACGAACCTGCCAAGTTATTGCATTTGTAGGTATATCGAATTAACAATTTAGTTTTAAAAAAACTTAGTAAATGGTGATTTTAATGTTTGCGTTTACAAATAAGGTAGCGCCAATACCATTATTTCCAAAACAAACACTGGGATTACTAGAATATTATAAATAATCGATAATATTACCATGGCTCTTTCCCTGTGCGGACAACTTCGTTTTCAACGATATATCCAATAATGTCAGTATAAATATATAACACCACACTATTTTTCGATACATTTTAGTGCAATTATAGATTGCAACAATCACTATTTATTCACATTTCTCAAACACAATACGATATTTTTATCACATCAGTCAACTTCACGAGACGTGCGATCGCAAATCGCAAACCCAAATTCGGATTGACAGACTTACACGAACATGACATGTAAGATGACTTGACAGACTAAGACAAAAACGACAATGACAGACACGAAAAATGATACCAACCATAAAGATTATTTTATTGTATAACTTATGAGCGCTGTACACATCGTTCGGATGTCCGCGCATAGACAAGAAAAATGTGTCCGACGGATGTGAACGGGCTATCGGACTGCCGATCAAGACCGTTTGAATGAATGGGTGAACTAACAGTGTGACCAAGTTCTTCAAGAGTGTGACCAATCTAAATAATTTGTGGTTGGATAATAATTGGCCGGAATCCTGAATATGGAGTTGTCGCATGGACTAAAATCCTTATTTGTCCACCATACAGGTGTAAATAAATAATTTACTGAATAAAAACACCCAAACTCCAACTACTTGTATTTAAAGGTGGGTTTTGACTTTTAGAGCAAACGAACGAGTGCTCATTTTATCGGTTCTACGTAAAATTTCTAATGTTGGAAATTCCTTCGCTCTTCTAATTTCGCTTGCATAGATTCTATGAAAGAGATGAAACAGAGAAATTTAAGTGATACGTTAAAGAGTGCCCAAAACACCTACAGATGAACGGATAAGGCTCTTACTAACATAAAAACTAGGTAAGTACTTGTTTTTTTTATTCTTAATTGTACAAATTTACAAAACATATAACAAACAATAACAATATGTACCAGCAATGACTTTTCTTCCAGCAGACCTTAGAGATATAGAGGAGATAGATTAATACTGAAGAGAGACGAAGGAAGTGCAACCGCTGTAGTTAGTTGCAATAGCCCTATTATGTGGGACCAATCAATCAATTGGTGAAATGTGGGCAAATAATATGACGTCAGGAATAATGGGACTACACATAACATTAAAAAATCGTATAAAAGTTCCCAGAACATGGTATTAGAAGACAGTAGAGTATGACCGTCCATACATTATTCCATTATTATTGATTAATTTATAGCAGTGAGAAAGAAAACAGTACAAGTAGTGGCACTATGCATGTAAAGTTATAATGCATTGTCACATTAATCTCTCTCATTTCTGATGCTGGAAAATAATGTATGTATTCTATACTTTCACAAAAGACTACTATGTACGTCAGTACGTGATAAATTTGTATGAGCGCCTATTTCACGCCAAAGCTGCTCTTTCAATGTATTATTTTTTATAATCTCCGCATGTTTGGTCGTAGAGAACAGTGCGCACAATCACACATTCTACTAATAGTTCTTCGAGTTTGGCATCTAGCATAATGATTTTCTTCTTCTTTTTTTAAAAACGTGGCTTCATCGATATTCATCGATGATTTCGCCAATGTCAAGGTAATGCTTGATTAGTGATTAGGGACTATCACCGCACAGAAGAACTAGTTATTCCTAACTAGCTCCAGGTTCAGGACAAGAAACTTTGTTCGGTATAGTATCTGGAAACCCGGTTTTTGCGGAGCGCTAGATGTAACCTAAAAAGCCACTGCCACGCGCTCAACAAAAATCGAACTCATATAATGATTTTAATTTTTCAATACCTTTATCTGTCTATAATTTTACATACGTCACTGGACACTGACTGACAGATTATTGTTTTTGATTGTGTGGAGCCTAGCCAATACCAACCAACCAATAAAGAAATAAAATGGACATAAAGACTTGTACCTAACTTATAAATCAGAGAATGAATGATTTCTGGGCTTAAAATACTTGTTTCAATCATTTAAAAAGTTTTGCTGTGATCGCCATCGGATTTCCATAGACTACAAGTCATTCGGTCTAAAGTTGTCCGACAGGTGTGAACGGAACAATGGAATTCCCTACACTAGATCGAAATTTCTATAGTCTTTGACAGTATGGTCTATGGCTTGTCCGAATGATGTGAACAGCGCTTAGTCCGACAGGTGTGAACGGAACAATGGAATTCCCTACACTGGATCGAAATTTCTATAGTCTTTGACAGTATAGTCTATGGCTTGTCCGAATGATGTGAACAGCGCTTTGTCCGACAGGTGTGAACGGAACAATGGAATTCCCTACCTACACTGGATCGAAAATTCTATAGCCTTTGATAGTATAGTCTATGGCTTGTCCGAATGATGTGAACAGCGCTTAAAGTCGCGAGTATCTCCTGTCATTGGCCGATTCCGGAATCCGCCAATAGTGACAATAAGATTTTGATTCCACCATTCGTGCGCGCGTGTGTTTGGTGCTTACTGTAATTTTTTGGCTAGAAAAACCAAGCCATAAAATTAATAAATCCCAACAAAAATAATTTGTTTATTATTGATTGTTTGGAAATTGTCACACATAATACCCACAGAGTAGGTACATTATACCTACCTACCTACGTAATTGTTTGTTTGATATTTAGATCAAAGATTACAAATAATTACAATAAATATTACTTTATCTCAAAAAATCCCAAAGAAAAGGACTATTATCTACACAAAGGTATGGATTCTGTAATATTTCAACGCGTTGATAATGATATCAGTTTACTGGTAGGTACTGTTGACTTTCATGCAATCCTAAGCAGGTAAAATAATATTAGGTACCTATTCGAAGACTTGGTTCGTGCTTTGACTGCATGACTTCATGACTATACTAAATGGACACGAAACCTCGTTAAACAGAAAAATCACGTTTTTAATCTGCTGTCTCTATCTCTAATATATTTGTCTATATCTGTAAACTGCGGCGTACGGTGGCGCAGTTTACAGCAGGACTAGACTATGATTTCCAAATCCACACAGTAATTGTATCCAAGAACTACTGCAGGTCTAAAGCATGCTTTGGCATAACTTTTAACAAAGTATAGCAAAAGCTCACAGAGTTTTGTAATAATTGTGTTTACAGTACATATAAAAACTACAGAAAAGAAAATCTTGTGATTTTCTACATTTCATCCAAGACAAACTGGTTGACTACCATAGTAACTTACGTCAGTGGTGGTAAGGCCTCAAGATTTCATCACTGCAAAGAATATTTCAACACGTAATGGATCTCGACAGAGACGGTAAGACCATCCTGACGATTACTATACAATATACTCTGTTTGCTGTAATGTAGGCAATTAGACCATACTTGTTTGATAAGAAATAACTGAATATTTTTAATCCCTGTACTTGCAAGCATAGCTGGGCACCATTAATCAAATAGTTAAGTTCATTAACCGTTACTGAAAAACATTAAAAGTTAATGCTTTACTTTTTAGAAATTTTAATGCAAGTTGGATTAACCTTTAAACCGTTAACACGTAATAAAAATTGCATCTTCGTTAGGGGTTCAGCAGCTGCACCGCCGGGCCCGGGGCGATGTATGGTGCAGCAGGCATGGGACCAGTGGGGGCGAAACGGAGTCTAGTGTGGGTGGTGTGGGTCGATTCGCCGGCCAGGGACACCCTTAGCAACGGCGTTGCCGCGGCCGCCCGCAACACAGTCATGGGGCCCGCCTGGGACTAACCACCCCAGTAGGCTGCCCCACATGTTGCGCATAATTCTGCTGTGGGATCGCCGCTCCGGGTGGTAACCGGTGTGGGTTAGCGGCGGCCTTGCATCAGGGGGGTTTGGGAGCCTTTCCGTCCGGCGAGTCGACTCCGACCTAACCACACGGTTCTAGACAAAGCTAGCCCCTGCGCTTTGTCACTTACTGCTGCACCAAATGTCACACTGTCTTCACGCTTATTCTTCTTCAAAATCTACAATGGCAGTGCAACAAAAAAAAGTAAACGTTTCACAGCGGCCCTAGGAAACCCCACAACTTCACTTTTCGACGTGGAGTTCACTAACATCCGTGGGCTCCATGCGAACCTTGATGCCGTCCACCATCACCTTGAGACGGCACGGCCCGCTGTGATGTTCCTCAAGGAGACACCAATACGCCGCCCTGACGACACGTCTTACCTGTGTTACCCCGGCTATGTCATCGAGGAACAATTTCGAGACAAAGCCGGGGTGTGCGTGTTCGTTAGGGCGGATGTTTGCTGCCGCCGGTTGCGCTGCCTAGAGAACCCCTCCAACTCCGTCCTTTGGCTGCACGTAGACCATGGCTCTATGAGCCAGATCTACGTGAACGTCTACCGTTCCCACACAGGGGATTCTGAGACAACAAAGCTCTTCCAGTACCTCAGCGAGACGGCTGATGAAGCGCAGGTGTGGTTCCCGAACGCTGACCTAGTAATTCTGGGGGACTTTAATGGCCATCACATTGAATGGCTGGGGTCCCTCATGACTGATCATGCGGGTAGGGCCGCCCATGCGTTCGCTCTCTCCCACGGTCTGACCCAGATGGTATGCGGGATCACCCGGATACCAGACAGGTCAGATCACGTGCCCGCTACTGCTGACGAGTCGCCCAGCCCAGTACTGTGTTTCGGTAGGAGCCCCATTGGGTAGTTCCGACGCTGGCATGAAGTTGTCACCTCCTGCACGTGCTGTACAAACGTCACGACGACTATGGCACTACTCGTCAGCGGATTGAGTGGGTCTACGCGATTATTATGCGTTCTTCCCCTGGAGCCAGCGCTGCTTTGTTGGAAAGGCTCCTTCGGATAACGCTTCTGGGATTGCTGGCGAGATCAGTTTAGGGATGGAATATTACATCCCTTTCACTGATGTCGCCAGTATCCGCAGAGCCCGTCCCTGGTTGCTGTTCGACAAAAACAGTCGGCATATCGCGCCTAGATCAGGGCCCGGGTTGTGCGCGACCCAAACGTGGGCCACCTCAAAGCAGCGTACAACCGGGCCACAAAATCCAGCAAGAGGGCCTTTAAGAGAGCGGATGCCCAGCGCGTCGCGCGGCTGGTCAGGAGCTCACTTCCCATCCCACGGGCAGCCGCGGATACTGGCAACTGGCCAAAGCCGTGCAATCTAACTTCTGTCAGCCCTCGCTGCCACCGCTGCAGCCCCACACCATCGCCTACTGTAGCCACACTATGCCTGACATTGTACTCAGGCAATGCGATGTACGGGCAGTGCTGCGATCACTCGATACGCGGAAAGCCAGTGGCCCTGACGGCATTCCGGCGGTGGTACTACGGAAATGCGCAGCTAAGTTGTCTCCTGTACTAACTCGTCTGTACCGCCTGTCTTACTCCACAGGAATCGTCCGGAGGTCTGGAAGGAGGCGACCGTACAACCGATCCCCAAGAAAGGGGATCGGTCTGATCGCGGCAACTATCGACCCATAGCTGTCACCATAGTCATCTGCAAGGTGTTTGGAGCTCATCATCAACAAGCAGCTCATGCGATACCTCGAAGATCACACTTAGTAAAACAGTTTACCGTTGGTAACTAATTGTCTGAGGACGGCGGGATAGTCACCCGCCGTCCTTACAGAAGCAGGGTTGCGTGCCCCACAGCAAGCAACCAGATTCACTCACCGACGCGGGATAAAAACCCAAACCCCCGAAGAGGCCACTAAGCTGGCTAATAAATGATCGGCAATACGGCTTCAGGCCAAAACGATCAACGGGTGATCTTCTGGCATTCGTAACGCATGTCTGGGGTGAAGCTATGGAAAGGCACAGCGAGTCCTTGGCGATTAGCCTGGACATCGCCAAAGCCTTCGATAGAGTCTGGCATACTTGGCTCCTTTCCAAGCTTCCGGCATATGGTCTACCTCCTCAACTGTGCAGCTGGATGGCCAGCTTTCTGAACGAACGCCGAATGCGGGTCCTTTGTGTCGGTCCTGCATATCTGCTTCGGTGGCGTGGTCGGTAGTGCATCGGCTTTCTACTCCGGA